>CANDYM010000101.1:0-36036 GCA_947397865.1 Polietes domitor
AAGGTAAAGGTAAAGGTAAAGGTAAAGGTAAAGGTAAAGGTAAAGGTAAAGGTAAAGGTAAAGGTAAAGGTAAAGGTAAAGGTAAAGGTAAAGGTAAAGGTAAAGGTAAAGGTAAAGGTAAAGGTAAAGGTAAAGGTAAAGGTAAAGGTAAAGGTAAAGGTAAAGGTAAAGGTAAAGGTAAAGGTAAAGGTAAAGGTAAAGGTAAAGGTAAAGGTAAAGGTAAAGGTAAAGGTAAAGGTAAAGGTAAAGGTAAAGGTAAAGGTAAAGGTAAAGGTAAAGGTAAAGGTAAAGGTAAAGGTAAAGGTAAAGGTAAAGGTAAAGGTAAAGGTAAAGGTAAAGGTAAAGGTAAAGGTAAAGGTAAAGGTAAAGGTAAAGGTAAAGGTAAAGGTAAAGGTAAAGGTAAAGGTAAAGGTAAAGGTAAAGGTAAAGGTAAAGGTAAAGGTAAAGGTAAAGGTAAAGGTAAAGGTAAAGGTAAAGGTAAAGGTAAAGGTAAAGGTAAAGGTAAAGGTAAAGGTAAAGGTAAAGGTAAAGGTAAAGGTAAAGGTAAAGGTAAAGGTAAAGGTAAAGGTAAAGGTAAAGGTAAAGGTAAAGGTAAAGGTAAAGGTAAAGGTAAAGGTAAAGGTAAAGGTAAAGGTAAAGGTAAAGGTAAAGGTAAAGGTAAAGGTAAAGGTAAAGGTAAAGGTAAAGGTAAAGGTAAAGGTAAAGGTAAAGGTAAAGGTAAAGGTAAAGGTAAAGGTAAAGGTAAAGGTAAAGGTAAAGGTAAAGGTAAAGGTAAAGGTAAAGGTAAAGGTAAAGGTAAAGGTAAAGGTAAAGGTAAAGGTAAAGGTAAAGGTAAAGGTAAAGGTAAAGGTAAAGGTAAAGGTAAAGGTAAAGGTAAAGGTAAAGGTAAAGGTAAAGGTAAAGGTAAAGGTAAAGGTAAAGGTAAAGGTAAAGGTAAAGGTAAAGGTAAAGGTAAAGGTAAAGGTAAAGGTAAAGGTAAAGGTAAAGGTAAAGGTAAAGGTAAAGGTAAAGGTAAAGGTAAAGGTAAAGGTAAAGGTAAAGGTAAAGGTAAAGGTAAAGGTAAAGGTAAAGGTAAAGGTAAAGGTAAAGGTAAAGGTAAAGGTAAAGGTAAAGGTAAAGGTAAAGGTAAAGGTAAAGGTAAAGGTAAAGGTAAAGGTAAAGGTAAAGGTAAAGGTAAAGGTAAAGGTAAAGGTAAAGGTAAAGGTAAAGGTAAAGGTAAAGGTAAAGGTAAAGGTAAAGGTAAAGGTAAAGGTAAAGGTAAAGGTAAAGGTAAAGGTAAAGGTAAAGGTAAAGGTAAAGGTAAAGGTAAAGGTAAAGGTAAAGGTAAAGGTAAAGGTAAAGGTAAAGGTAAAGGTAAAGGTAAAGGTAAAGGTAAAGGTAAAGGTAAAGGTAAAGGTAAAGGTAAAGGTAAAGGTAAAGGTAAAGGTAAAGGTAAAGGTAAAGGTAAAGGTAAAGGTAAAGGTAAAGGTAAAGGTAAAGGTAAAGGTAAAGGTAAAGGTAAAGGTAAAGGTAAAGGTAAAGGTAAAGGTAAAGGTAAAGGTAAAGGTAAAGGTAAAGGTAAAGGTAAAGGTAAAGGTAAAGGTAAAGGTAAAGGTAAAGGTAAAGGTAAAGGTAAAGGTAAAGGTAAAGGTAAAGGTAAAGGTAAAGGTAAAGGTAAAGGTAAAGGTAAAGGTAAAGGTAAAGGTAAAGGTAAAGGTAAAGGTAAAGGTAAAGGTAAAGGTAAAGGTAAAGGTAAAGGTAAAGGTAAAGGTAAAGGTAAAGGTAAAGGTAAAGGTAAAGGTAAAGGTAAAGGTAAAGGTAAAGGTAAAGGTAAAGGTAAAGGTAAAGGTAAAGGTAAAGGTAAAGGTAAAGGTAAAGGTAAAGGTAAAGGTAAAGGTAAAGGTAAAGGTAAAGGTAAAGGTAAAGGTAAAGGTAAAGGTAAAGGTAAAGGTAAAGGTAAAGGTAAAGGTAAAGGTAAAGGTAAAGGTAAAGGTAAAGGTAAAGGTAAAGGTAAAGGTAAAGGTAAAGGTAAAGGTAAAGGTAAAGGTAAAGGTAAAGGTAAAGGTAAAGGTAAAGGTAAAGGTAAAGGTAAAGGTAAAGGTAAAGGTAAAGGTAAAGGTAAAGGTAAAGGTAAAGGTAAAGGTAAAGGTAAAGGTAAAGGTAAAGGTAAAGGTAAAGGTAAAGGTAAAGGTAAAGGTAAAGGTAAAGGTAAAGGTAAAGGTAAAGGTAAAGGTAAAGGTAAAGGTAAAGGTAAAGGTAAAGGTAAAGGTAAAGGTAAAGGTAAAGGTAAAGGTAAAGGTAAAGGTAAAGGTAAAGGTAAAGGTAAAGGTAAAGGTAAAGGTAAAGGTAAAGGTAAAGGTAAAGGTAAAGGTAAAGGTAAAGGTAAAGGTAAAGGTAAAGGTAAAGGTAAAGGTAAAGGTAAAGGTAAAGGTAAAGGTAAAGGTAAAGGTAAAGGTAAAGGTAAAGGTAAAGGTAAAGGTAAAGGTAAAGGTAAAGGTAAAGGTAAAGGTAAAGGTAAAGGTAAAGGTAAAGGTAAAGGTAAAGGTAAAGGTAAAGGTAAAGGTAAAGGTAAAGGTAAAGGTAAAGGTAAAGGTAAAGGTAAAGGTAAAGGTAAAGGTAAAGGTAAAGGTAAAGGTAAAGGTAAAGGTAAAGGTAAAGGTAAAGGTAAAGGTAAAGGTAAAGGTAAAGGTAAAGGTAAAGGTAAAGGTAAAGGTAAAGGTAAAGGTAAAGGTAAAGGTAAAGGTAAAGGTAAAGGTAAAGGTAAAGGTAAAGGTAAAGGTAAAGGTAAAGGTAAAGGTAAAGGTAAAGGTAAAGGTAAAGGTAAAGGTAAAGGTAAAGGTAAAGGTAAAGGTAAAGGTAAAGGTAAAGGTAAAGGTAAAGGTAAAGGTAAAGGTAAAGGTAAAGGTAAAGGTAAAGGTAAAGGTAAAGGTAAAGGTAAAGGTAAAGGTAAAGGTAAAGGTAAAGGTAAAGGTAAAGGTAAAGGTAAAGGTAAAGGTAAAGGTAAAGGTAAAGGTAAAGGTAAAGGTAAAGGTAAAGGTAAAGGTAAAGGTAAAGGTAAAGGTAAAGGTAAAGGTAAAGGTAAAGGTAAAGGTAAAGGTAAAGGTAAAGGTAAAGGTAAAGGTAAAGGTAAAGGTAAAGGTAAAGGTAAAGGTAAAGGTAAAGGTAAAGGTAAAGGTAAAGGTAAAGGTAAAGGTAAAGGTAAAGGTAAAGGTAAAGGTAAAGGTAAAGGTAAAGGTAAAGGTAAAGGTAAAGGTAAAGGTAAAGGTAAAGGTAAAGGTAAAGGTAAAGGTAAAGGTAAAGGTAAAGGTAAAGGTAAAGGTAAAGGTAAAGGTAAAGGTAAAGGTAAAGGTAAAGGTAAAGGTAAAGGTAAAGGTAAAGGTAAAGGTAAAGGTAAAGGTAAAGGTAAAGGTAAAGGTAAAGGTAAAGGTAAAGGTAAAGGTAAAGGTAAAGGTAAAGGTAAAGGTAAAGGTAAAGGTAAAGGTAAAGGTAAAGGTAAAGGTAAAGGTAAAGGTAAAGGTAAAGGTAAAGGTAAAGGTCAAAGGTCAAAGGTCAAAGGTCAAAGGTCAAAGGTCAAAGGTCAAAGGTCAAAGGTCAAAGGTCAAAGGTCAAAGGTCAAAGGTCAAAGGTCAAAGGTCAAAGGTCAAAGGTCAAAGGTCAAAGGTCAAAGGTCAAAGGTCAAAGGTCAAAGGTCAAAGGTCAAAGGTCAAAGGTCAAAGGTCAAAGGTCAAAGGTCAAAGGTCAAAGGTCAAAGGTCAAAGGTCAAAGGTCAAAGGTCAAAGGTCAAAGGTCAAAGGTCAAAGGTCAAAGGTCAAAGGTCAAAGGTCAAAGGTCAAAGGTCAAAGGTCAAAGGTCAAAGGTCAAAGGTCAAAGGTCAAAGGTCAAAGGTCAAAGGTCAAAGGTCAAAGGTCAAAGGTCAAAGGCCAAAGGTCAAAGGTCAAAGGTCAAAGGTCAAAGGTCAAAGGTCAAAGGTCAAAGGTCAAAGGTCAAAGGTCAAAGGTCAAAGGTCAAAGGTCAAAGGTCAAAGGTCAAAGGTCAAAGGTCAAAGGTCAAAGGTCAAAGGTCAAAGGTCAAAGGTCAAAGGTCAAAGGTCAAAGGTCAAAGACCCAAGGGATTAAAGGTCAATGACCAAAGAGATTAATAGTCAAAGGTCAATGACCAAAGGGATTAATAGTCAAAGGTCAATGACCCAAGGGATTAAAGGTCAACGACCAAAGGGATTAATGACCGAAGGGATTAATGGTCAAAGGGATTAATAGTCAAAGGTCAATGACCCAAGGGATTAAAGGTCAATGACCGAAGGGATTAATGGTCAAAGGTCAATGACCAAAGGGATTAATGAACAAAGGGATTAAAACCAAAGGGATTAATAGTCAAAGGTCAATGACCAAAGGGATTAATGGTCAAAGGGATTAATAGTCAAAGGTCAATGACCCAAGGGATTAAAGGTCAATGACCAAAGGGATTAATGACCGAAGGGATTAAAGGTCAATGACCAAAGGGATTAATGACCGAAGGGATTAATGGTCAAAGGGATTAATAGTCAAAGGTCAATGACCCAAGGGATTAAAGGTCAATGACCAAAGGGATTAATGACCAAAGAGATTAATGGTCAAAGGGATTAATAGTCAATGGTCAATGACCCAAGGGATTAAAGGTCAATTACCAAAGGGATTAATAGTCAAAGGTCAATGACCCAAGGGATTAAATATCAATGACCAAATGGATTAAATAACAAAGGGATTAATGGTCCAAGGGATTAATAGTCAAAGGTCAATGACCCAAGGGATTAAAGGTCAATGGGCAAATGGATTAATGGCCAAAGGTATTAATCCCTTCGGTCATTGACATTTGGCCTTTAATCTGGGATTAATTCATTAATAGTCAAAGGTCAATGACCAAGGGGATTAAATACCAAATGGATTTAATGTCAAAGGTCAATGACCAAAGGGATTAAATGTCAAAGGGATTAATGGTCAGAAGTCAATGACAAAGGGGATTAAATACCAAATACACAGACATTCGGAATCCGCTATATAATGGTATTTGACAATGTTTTTATAACCACTTAAGTGTGCAAAATATGGCGAGTTTTGCACGCCCCTTCCAGTACCTCCCACACAAATCACCCTAAACAAGGTAACATTAAATCTGTTATATCTTCTATACGGATGTTCGGAATACTGTGAGATTTCACATTTGGTAATGCTTTTATAGAGGTTACATGCGTGTGAAATATGAGCGATATTGCTACACCCCTTCTGGTACCTTCCACACAAATCACCCTAAACTAGGTAAAATTAAATCTGCAATATCTTCTATACGGATGATCGGAATACTGCGAAATTTCACATATTATTTTATTCCCTGCTATTTAGCAACAACAATTTCTTAATGAACTTGGTCGTTTTCATGCGGCTCAAAATGAAAACGATAAAATTTTTGCCACATTCTTTGGCACTGCAAGTTGACATCATTGTTTTCTAAATGGGAGTAGTCAAATTTGAATATGTATGCGAGTGTGTGTGTTTTCATATAACTATATCTGCCGGCTCTGTGTGTACTTGCAGCTGTATGTGTGACGTACTGGAATAGTGGTGTATTGGTGTAGTGGAGTACAATGGTTGCAACCAACCAACCGACCACAAATTCCAAACCAAAAACAATTGTCATCATTCATTTTGAATTTATTTCGCGTTCCACAGACGACACCGCACTTTACTGCGTTTGCAGACGAAAATAAACCAACCAACCTAAACTCCAAACAAAATAAAGCCCAACAACAACTCCATCTCCGAATACAAACTAAAATTACATTTTTATGGGAGAGAAAATTACAAAACGTACGCAAACTGAACCTAACTGAACTATTCAACTTGAAATGAAAATTTGCGCTAAAATATTTATCAAAATTCACCACAACGACGACTTTCTTGGAAAGCAGAAGGAAACTTTGCTCAGATGATCCCTCACTTAAATGACGCTTATTTGGCCGACGGTACCGGTATTTGAGGCGGCAAACTTTTCCGCTCACCTCACGTTTAGGGGACACGCGAACGAGCCGCAGCCTGAACTACACCTTCTGTTGCGTCTCGTACGAAAACTTTATAGACGACAACTATTCGGTGGTATCTGAATGGTTATAAATCAACGACGGCTATGCATGGTTATTACCACCTTGTGGTCCATTTAATTCCAGGCAAACGACGACACGACTCGACTCGATTTCTTTACAATGGCTCGATGGTTTTTCACATCTTTAATTTGTTGTTGGTGTTATCCTGGTGCAAAGCTATGTAGTTGGCTCTGCAAATATGAATATGGGAGTGAGTGAGTGTAGTTTGCATGAAGGGCACTCTGATGGAATGCATGAATATTTCTGAAAGTGTGCATTAAGGCCATTTGTCATGTGACCAATGTTTTGTAGACACAATGGTAACGACGACGACCAAAAGAATATAAACGAAATTTATGAGTGTCCCGATAAAGGCGAAAGAATGAACGACCGACCGAGCATTCATTCGAATGAACAAAACAAAATTAAGATCGACAAAATGGTAACAAAAAATAAATTATTT
Source organism: Polietes domitor (assembly GCA_947397865.1). Lineage (NCBI taxonomy): Eukaryota > Metazoa > Arthropoda > Insecta > Diptera > Muscidae > Polietes > Polietes domitor. The sequence goes on from CANDYM010000101.1 coordinate 6,555, forward strand.
AGTGTAATATGGGACACTAGGATGCATTGAAAATATAAACAAACGAAATACGTAAAAATACACAGTCATAAGCCTGGAATTGCTTTGGAAAAAGTCAAATAAAAATTTCCGATACGCCCTATAGTGCATGCAATTTATGAAGCTTGAAGAAGCAAAGAAAAATAATGAAAGTAAAACTTACCAATTTTTCTATTTTTATTATCCTCTGGTGGACGGCTGTGTTCAAATGTTTGCATTTATTTAAAACCGATTTTGAAAAATTTAACAAAATTTTTAATAGATCTTACAAAAATTAAAACACACGCGACGAAATACGCGAATTTAACATTTTAAACAATTTAAAGGAAAATACAAAACTCACGGTTCGAATTAACGCGAAACTGACACTAACGTAGTATTGAAAGCGATGAATACACGACACGGCAATTTGGAAACCTGAAAATAAAAAATAACATCGATTAGTCATATTCGTATTTTAGTTATATGTATTTCAATAGAATATTTTTATTTCAAACAATTCAGGAAAAAGATGATATATTGAGCCAAATTAAAATATCATATTGCTATCAAATAACAAACGAGGCACAGTGGTTCAGAATCATAATCCACCGGCCAAAAATCGATAACTTTTGTTCTAGTTGACATTTTTGAGTTCTGTAAAAAATCAAAATTAGACAAGGTCGCAAGTACTATTTAAGATATTAACATTAGTGCCAAAAGTTTTTAGTTTCAAAACGCAATTTACTCATTTTCTTCCCATTAACTTCTGAAAAGTAGGTACTTAGATAAAATTTACCACGAGGAACTAAAATATCTGACTTTATGTCCTAAGTGATTACTATCTTCCAAGGGGACAATTTCGTTCAGTTCAAGTTAAAGTTTCCCTGAATAAACGAAGAACCCTTCAACCTTTCCAAATATGTATATATTTCGTTAAAGGCTTTTGAAAGAAAAAAAGTTGAGTTGGTTCAAAGCCAGCCATTTGTTCAAAAAGGATATTATTTAAAATATTTCTTACAAACAAACTATATTTGGCACAAACGTAGTTTTGGCGTCCTAATAGAGTTAAGAAGCCAAAATTTCTAATAAAAAATCTCTTAAAATGTGTAGGAAACAGTTCGACAAAGTCAAAAAAAAAAAAGAAATTACGTTTTTTTTTTAATTTTCAAAATCTGAAAAAGGTGAAAATCTGTAAATTAAAAAAATAAAAAAAGACAAATACGTAAAAATATGTCAAAAAACACACAAAAAAAATAATTTTCTTTAAAATCGATAACTTTGAGTCGATTTCTAAAATATATCCAATTGCCCGATTTTTAATGTTAATATCTCAAAACAATCCTTGGCCTAATGTCAAAAAAGTCTACTAGAACAAAAGTTATTGAATTTTTCCCCATGAATTTTGATTCTGAACCACTGTGCAGCGTAAAAACGAAACTAAAACCAACCAAACCAAAAATAATGTTCCCAAATATCCAAAAAATAAACAGTTATTATATTTTCATAAAAGCTGCGGCAAAAATTTGAAGGAATTGATGAACACATCCGTTATAGTGCCAATGTAGAAATGTTTGTTTTTAAATCCGCCCACAACCACGTCTAAATGCAATGTAAACTAAAGTGAAATATCGTCGTATAATTATTATTTTTATATTAGGTGGGTCATGTAACATTCTAAATTTGAACTACGTATTACTTTGACTTTGGAAGGTAGAATAATATTCATTTTTCCATGCTTTATATAAGGTTACTTTCTATATATGTTTGTGTGCCACAAAATTTGAAATCAATTTTTGAAAGCTTTTTTCTCAACCAATTTTGCTCAAATTTTGCACACTTAATCATTTTCGATGACAATACAAGGAAATGGAAAAATTTGACCAATTGGACAAAGGGGCGTGGCACCTCCCATACAAAGTTAAAACCTATTATTGAATATTGTCAGTTCTATGACACCTAGAGTGCTGAAATTTTGTGTAAGTGCATCTAGCATCAATGTGCATAGCTGTGCCAAAAATGGGCGGTATTGGAAAAGTGGGCGTGGAACCTCCCATACGAAGTTAAAACCTATTATTGAATATTGTCAGTTCTATGACACCTAGAGTGCTGTAATTTTGTGTAAGTGCATCTAGCATCAATGTGCATAGTTGTGCCAAAAATGGGCGGTATTGGAAAAGTGGGCGTGGCAACTCCCATACGAAGTTAAAACCTATTATTGAATATTGTCAGTTCTATGACACCTAGAGTGCTGTAATTTTGTGTAAGTGCATCTAGCATCAATGTGCATAGTTGTGCCAAAAATGGGCGGTATTGGAAAAGTGGGCGTGGAACCTCCCATACGAAGTTAAAACCTATTATTGAATATTGTCAGTTCTATGACACCTAGAGTGCTGAAATTTTGTGTAAGTGCATCTACCATCAATGTGCGTAGTTCTGCCAAAAATGGGCGGTATTGGAATAGTGGGCGTACCACCTCCCATACCAAGTTAAAACATATTATCGAATAGTGTCAGTTCTATGACACGTATAGTGCTCAAATTTTGTGTAAGTGCATCTAGCATCAATGTGCGTAGTTGCGCCTAAAATGGGCGGTAATGCAAAAGTGGGCGTGGTACCTCCCATACAAACCACAAATTAAAAATCTATTATTTCTGCTCCTGATAACGCAGTAATTTTTCCTTCTACAAAAGATAACTAAAAAAGAATTTCTAGGCCCAATAGAATTCTGCTTGCATAAAGCATGGATTTGAAAAAAAAAATTTACGTATAAAATTTTCGTGAAGAGATCGGCGTTCAGTTCAGCCTTCATTAAGCTCATTTTCATCTCGGTGGCTATGTCTATAAGCAAAATTTTCACATATGGGGTTCAGAGTAACCACACGTGATTATTGAGTAGCCAATGCATCCATAACGAGTCACTGTTTGGTGCGGATTTTGGCTGTACTGAAAAATGGGGTGAACGGATGAGGTACTGCCGAGTCAGTTGTTGTAGTCCTATGAATGATATTGTGTTCCATTATTAAATGACAAAGTTCAACCTGTCCAATAAAAACAAAAATTTTAAAAAATAATCAGTACTTTTTATAGCCGATTCTAATTTAAAATTTTAAATGGCCCAACCTATATATACGTTAATACAAATCATTACCAGCGATTTCACTTGAGTCCACAATTAACTCAAAATTGCCAGTGCCACGCTCAACGCCCATACGCAAACTATTATTTTTTTACAATTTCGAAATCTCAGATAAAACTCTCCCTCCTTTCCACGATAGTAACACTATGTATATAAAATTATAAAAAAATATATAAAATTTTCTGATGTATTTTAGCTTTCGAAACTCGAAAACAATATTAAAATTTTTGTTATGGTATTTTTTTTTTAAATTTGGGAAAAAAATATTTTTTTTTTTCGAAAAAATCTATTTTTTGATACGAAAAAAAAAATCATAAGATATAAAACAAGTAAGAAAAGGCTAAAGTCGGGCGGGGCCGACTATATAATACCCTACACCTTTGGGTTTATACCTCGCTTTTATATCTTTAGTCATATTTAGCGAATATGGTAAATAATATGATAATTATCAATTATAATTGATCAATACAGTAGTAATAGGATGAATCGGACTGACATTTGAAAAGGGGCCTATTACAACACTTGCGACCTGGTCCCAAAAAAGGTGGTATATATTTCACGGCAGATATTCATAGTTGATACTTATCATGATCCGATGTAAAACGTAGTTTCTAGAGCTGTAATAGAGTAGAATGGGGGCCCATTTGGGTTATTCCAAAATATGGACCCATATATTTGACTTCCATAGTATGTATTCTTAGTTGAAATTTTATATATTCTGCAAAATTTGAAAAACTTCCGATGCAAAATGTGGTTCCTAGAGAGATAATAAATAATATGGTAAGGGCGCTACATTAAAAAGTGGTCCATTATAGATCACTTTCAAAGTAGGTATTCTTAATTGAAATATAACATGATCTGCAAAATTTTATCAAGATCCAATGTAAGATGTGGGTTTTAGAGCGATAATAGTGTGAACTGGGGGACCATTTGTATGAGGGTTATACCAAAACATTGACTTATACAGCTGGCTTTCAAAATACGTGTTTCTAGTATAAATGTAACATTCTGTGGAAAATTTGATCAAGATCCGATGTAAAATGTGCATTTTAGAGCAGTAATATTATAAATCGGAGGTACATTTGTATGGAAGCTATATCAAAATATAGACCCATGTAGTCCACTTTCCCGTGAACTGTTTCTGTTTCAAATATGACACGATCCTTAAAATTTGGTCATGACCCTTGTTAAATGTGTATTCTAGAGCAGTAATAGTGTAAATTATAGGGATATTTGTATGGAGGCTATATCTTAATCAGAACCGATTTACTCCAAAATCAATACCAATCGTCCATGGCCAAAAAAGTATTTTCTGCCAAATTGCATGATAATTGGACCACAATTGCGACCGGTAGAGTGTGAACAAGCTTAGATGGACTGCAGACAGAAGGACATACAGACATCGTTAAATCGATTCAGCTGGTGATTCTAAGCCGATACGTATACTTAAAGATGCGTCTAGCTCAATTATTTCTTCGTCCACGAAGTGGTGTAGGGTATAAAAATTATTTTATTTTATTATACCCTACACCACTTCGTGGACTAGGGTATTATAAGTTAGTTTCGCGCCAAATGTTTGTAACACCAAGAAATAATCGAGCTAGACCCACCTTTAAGTATACCGATCGGCTTAGAATCACCAGCTGAGTCGATTTAACGATGTCTGTCTGCTGTCCATCTAAGCTTGTTCGCACTCTACAGGTCGCAATTGTTGTCCGATTGACATGAAACTTGGCAGAAGTTATTTTTTCTTGTCAAGGACTATCGGTATTGAATTTGGATGAAATCGGTTCAGATTTAGTTACAGCCCCCATACGAATGTCGCTCCCGATTTGACTTTTTCCGCTCTGAAATACACATATTGTGCCCGTTTTTTCTTTAAAATTGGTACAACATCTTATAATAAAACTTAAAACACCTATGCTGAAAGTGGGTATGATCGGACCAGATTTAGATATAGTCCCCATACAAATGTCGCTCCCGATTTGACTTTTTCCGCTCTAAAATTGGTACAACATCTTATAATAAAACTTAAAACACCTATGGTGAAAGTGGGTAAGATCGGTTCAGATTTAGATATAGCTTCCATACGAATGTCGCTCCCGATTTGAACTTCCGCTCTAGAAACCACATCTTGTACCCGATTTTCTTTAAAATTGGCACAACATTTTATAATCAACTAGAAACACCTATGGTGAAAGTGGGTAAGATCGGTTCAGATTTAGATATAGCCCTCATACAAATGTTGCTCGCGAATGTTTAACCGATTTTGGCCAAACTTTACATATTATATTTCACCAATAAAAATACATGGTGAAAACGGGTCACAAATGTCTTTCCGATTTAACATTTTTTGTCAAAGACATACATTTACAGGATGTAAAAATCCTTCCCGATTTCACTTTTTTACCGAATTAAATTGTAATGAGATAGAAAGTCCGTCCGACTTTAGCCTTTCTTACTTGTTTGAGAGATGCCCATATGTTCATACTTTGGTATAACCCAAATGGGGCCCCGTTCTGCTCTTCATCAAATTTTGCAGATCATTATATTTTTCAACTAGGAACACCTACCGTGAATGAGAAATATGTAGGCCCATGTTTTGGACCAGACCCAAAATGTTGTTATAGGCCTTTGAGTAGCCTTTTATTGTTATAGCCTTTTGAAATGTCGGTCCAAATCATCCTATTCAGGGTTTGCATTTTCCCGTACTTTTTATTTCCCGGGAAACGGGAATTATTTTTTAAATTTCCCGGGATCCCGGGACAGCACGGGAAATCCTCAACATATTGTTTACCATGAGTTAAACTTCACATTTTATTCAATTAAAATAAATATTTATTTCACAATAAACCTGTTATAGAATTCATATAATAAAGTGCAATGTGAGATCAATTGAAACATATTTTCAAGTTTCAAAATCAATTAAATGTATGTACATTAGGATGGGTCTCGAAAATAAATTACAGTAGTCACTCCCAGAAATGACGATTGGATTGTTTAATGATGATCTAAAAAATATTTCGTCACTGGGCCAAGCCATCTGTGAGCTAAACGCTCCTGTAAACTGCTCTAAAAATCATGTTTTTCCTATGTAATTTTTTTATGTTGCATTTTTGCCCAACATTTTTTTCTGAATTCATAGACCCTTGAAAGCACTTTAAATAAAAATTTTTATTCTTGTCTTAAAATAACTCATTGGTAGAATTATTGGGTGTTTATATTGATTTTTTCCGGTTTTCAAGGTCACAGCTAAAAAATTCATATTTCTTGGAAAAATTGTATATCAATTATATATAATTAAAATTATATATATATCAAGCATATCGAAGTCAGAAAGGCGTGCACTATATACGTATTCAATCAGCCTGTGAGGGAATGAATCATCAGTGGCGATTCGTATGTATTGAGTGCCTGTTCTCGTATATTTACATTTTTGCAAATTTACATTATAGTTATATACACCCGAAAAGCTCACCACCAAAACGTTTTTGAAGAGTTTTATGATCTATCGCCAATAATCTGTAACATTTAGGGTTTTTAAGTTTACTTCATATTCACTTCCATTCATATTCAATAATTTCTTGGAGGATTTCAAGAAACTTTTGCTTTATTTTTCTATGTTAATTTCCCCCAAAAATTGTCCCAGAAAACATTCTAAAATTGAACATTACAACACCAATTTAGCAGAAAAACATGTTGACGTCAAAGTCAGATTGCGTTACAATCGCGATCTTTTTTGTTTCTTCTGAATAGCAGCAATTTGTAAAAGGAAGTATCTTATTTTGCGCGAGAGAGACAGAGGAGGGGAGGGGGGGGCAAAGACAACATACAATGTCTTTGTTTAATTTGAACAAATTACTGTAATTGTTGGTACTCGTATCTAAATAAGCACATCTCATGTTGCCATTATGCGCCCGGCCCGACACAGCGTTATTCTCGCGTCTCGTTAACAAAGCCCTAAATTATGCTGACGAAGTTGAAGGCACTCCAAATAATTTGTAGGCCCTAAAACTGGAATACTTTGACTTTGACATCACTTTGGTAACTTTTCATTTCCGGCTAAAGCAACCTCCCTGCCTTCACTCACTCCCGACGGAAGCACAAAAGCGAAATGAAACAAAAGCTACAAAACGCAACGAATGGAAAGCGAGGGAAAGTGAGGGAATGGCGGAACAAACGTAAGAGGATGATTTTAATGACAATCAATTAAGTTAATTAAGTGCGTTAAGTACATCGTCGTCGTCTTCTTCTTCCACTTCTCGGTCTCTTCTTTGGCAATAAACAAAAAAGAAACCAATGAAGAAGGCACCCACGACCCTTAGATTTGAACGCAGCCAATGTAAACGTTTTCGTGGCCTTTTTTCTTCTTTCGCTTCGCCTTTGCTCTCTGGCGTTAAGCGTGTTCTAATTTATTCAAAAGCTTATTTGGTGTTTTAACATAATTTTCTGCTCTATTTTTAAGCATAATCATAAAAAATTTTTTAATTGCTGTGAAACGGCAAGAAGACGAAGGAGAAAGGATTCAACACAAAACTGGATATTTAGCATATTTACCAAAAACAACAACAACAACAAAAGAAACATTTGCTGCTTTGTTTGCTGAGCGGTCGAATGTCTATTTGAATGTTTGTTTGTTTGTTTTTTCTGTTGGATTTTTGGGGATTTAATCCTTTGGCCTGGCGTGTACCCTCCGGCGTGTACTTAACATAATCACCACCACCCACATAACGGGTAATTTTGCATTAAACAAATTGACCGTTAGTTGAAGCCACTCCGCTGGCTGGTCCCCTATCAATGACCCTTTTTTTTTGATGTTTCATAGTTTCATTTGAAGTCCTTTTTTGTTGTGTTGACTGATGAAAACATTACTTTGTGTCTACAAATAATATTTGAACCGAAAATGGCGGCTGGGGGAGGAGGAGAGAGTTGAACATAAACGTCGCTATACGAATTGTGAAATGCTGGGAGATGATGCATTATTTAAATGACAGCAAATTCTGGATAATTTGTCTAAGTTTGTTTGGCGTGTGGTTCAAAAAGGTATGATCCGTTTTATGATCCGACCAATTTCACCATGCAAAAAAAATAAAAAAGTTGTGTTCGAGACCAAAAAGAAAATATTTTTTATTTTTATTTTATTTTTTTATGGATATTTTTAAATTTTCTAACAATGATGAATCAGTCTTCTACAGTTTAATCTAAGGAGTATTATTACTAATAGCTAGGATTAAAAAGTTTTCGAAATTTCCTATTATTCGCGGTTTTGTGACTATGAACCAGAGTGAAATTGAACACTCAATGCTCAAATACAGAAATAAGACTTATTGTAAACTCGATAACGTTTTTATGAAATGTTGGCAATGTTGTGAAGAAAACGCATTTTCTGGAATGTACACAGCGAATTTAAAGATTCCAGCTTCATCCGTCAGATTGGTACCATTTGAATCCCTTTTTCCAAATTTTTTTACAAAAAGTGGATATTGTGGTAGGACACGACAAATAAAAAATAAAAATTGGATATTTTTAGAAAATTTTGATTTTTGCGGGAAATATGGCCAAAATGATTTTCATGCATGACATTTTTGTTTTTTTTTTTTTTTTTTGGCTTTCTCGCGATCTAGCCAACGAATCCGACTGAATTTTTGTTTGTATACTAAGAACCAATGTCGCTTGTAACATATATGTAGCCAGTGGCAAAAATCGCTGCAATTGTTGAAAAATCCAAAATTCTCGGTCGCAATTGCTTATAAAGGGTGATTTTTTAAAAGCTATAGGAAAGTTTAAAAAAAACACATAAAATTCAGAAAAATTCATGAAATCTTTATTTGAATCGATAGTACGGTCCATATAATTTAATGTTTGAAAATTATTTCATGCAGATGTTTACCTTGACTGCGCCTCAAATGGTCCATCCGCTTAGTCCAATTTTGACATTTCCACGTTTTTGAGTAACAGAGGCCTAATTGCTGCGAATGGCGACGAATCGATCATTAACACTGGCCGATACAGCTGCGATATTTCCTTCAGTTCGCACTCTACGTAAGCGTGTTGGTGGTTTAATGTCCAACAATGTAAATTTGGTGCGAAATTTAGTCACAATAGCCCGAATAGCCGCTTCAGTGGGTCAATTAAACTGACCATAAAATGGAAGAAGCGCGCGATGAACTTTCTTAACTGAGCACGCATTTGGATAATAAAATTCAATAATTTGCAAGCGTTGTTCGTTTGTAAGACGATTCATGGTTAAATTATAGACCAAACTGAAGCTGTTTGACAGTGAAACAGAACACGAAACGTGCGTCAGCTGTTTAAACCAGTGTTGCCAAAAAGATAATAGCTAAAAAATCACCCTTTTATAATCAGATATATTCAAAAACATGCTTAAATACACTAAAATATTAGGGATTATTATGGGTATTTTTAGTCCATGTGAGGGAAAAAAAATTTTCCCTTTGGGCCGATTTCGCCCCATTTCAATCCCAACCGATCTACGACCATAAGACGCATTTATGAAAAATTTGAACTTCCCAGCTCTATTCAAAAGACGGGCATGGCTAGATCGTCTTAGAATTTTATGACGATCAAGAATATATATACTTTATAGGTCTCAGGTAGATATGTCAAGGTGTTACAAACGGAATGCCACAGTTAGTATACCCCCATCCTGGAGGTGGAGGGTATAAAAAATACACTGGAAACACATATTTTTTGGGATGTTTCCATGAGCGTTTAGCCCACAGAGTGCTTGACACAGGGACGAAATCATCGTTATTTTTTTCAACCTGGGTTCAACTCATTACTTTTTCCTGATCCACCCTAATAGATTATAGTACATGTCGTACATGACTCTCTAGAAGCCACACATTGCAATCGCATATTGAATGAACTGATTTATATTTGACGTAGAAAGCTGTGTTGTCAAAGTGTTTTTATAGACTCCACGAGAGTAGTATGTCTTTGTGCATTTGTTTGTAACACCCAAAAGGAAGCGAGATAGACCCATTGTTAATTATACCGATCGGCTTAGAACCACTTTCTGAATCGATTTAGCAATGTCCGTCTGTCTGTTGGTCCGTCCGTCTGTCTGTCTGTCCATCTATTCTTGTAATCAAAGTACAGGTCGCAATTGTAGCCAGAACAAAATGAAACTTTGCACACTTAAAATTAATTTGAAAATCGGTTCAGATTTAGATATAGCCCCAATACGAATTTCACTCCCGATTTGACTCTTAATAACTCTAGATACAACATATTTTAACGGATTTTCTTCAAAATTGGCAAAACATCTTATATTTCCACTAGAAACACCCATTGTGAAAATGGGTCAGATCGGTTCAGATTTATATATAGCAAAATTGAATTGTATTCGGAGAGAAAGAAACTTTAACCTTTCCTTGTTTGTTTTTTGGTTCAATTGAACCCTATTAAGGTTTAAATTTTACCAATGATGAGTGTAAAGTATCCTTGTCTATAAAGAACAACAAATTTCTAGTGTGTCTGGAATTATACTTTCACTTACATTTTTAAAATGTCTAGTATTGATAATATGGCTGTTTTTCGTTAAGACTGGATAAGTAAGCTGCGATAACAGAAATCTAAATAAAATGTTAAAACGTTACTCAAAATAAAAAATTGTCGCCAAAAGCAATATCAGTGTGTGTGTGTGAAAACAAATTTTGAAAAATTATTTTGTGTTAAAAATTTTGGACTTAGACTGGATAATTATCCAGTGTAAGTCAAAATTATGGTTATCGAGGCTAAGTCCAATAAAGTCAACACAAAATATGTTTTGAAAATTTGTTTTGACACATATGTTTATATGGCGACAATGTGAAAAAATATTTTTTTATTTTGAGCAAAAAAAATTCTTAACGTTTTTGTTATCGCAGCTTGTTATCCAGGATTAAAGAAAAACAGTGGTAATAAAGGGGCAAAGAGTCGAGGGCTGTTTTATAGTAATTGAAGGTCTTTGCAGGCCGTTATTGCTGGTGTAGGTTACTTTGAAATAACGAGAACGTTTGTACTTTAAGCAACCCCCTGTTCAGTCTTATCCTGTCTTCGAATCTACTCATTTGTATGAATATTTGTGGTTAATATGTACATTAATTCAGGCAATTTTAAAAACGTCATGTCTTCTCTTTTGTCGACCATTACCTCGTCTACCAAGATTTCGGACAGCACAAGTCCAACTCATTAACTTTATGGCCGCCATCTTTAACATTTGGTCAACATGGTGCCGGCCAACAACAAACAACAGGTCATTGAGCTGGCATTATGACCACAAATTTATGAAGACAATGCTCAATGTGGCTATTATCACTGTAACGACGACTGACTCACCCAAGCAATTAGCCACTGCAGCATTTTTGCTGAGTTATCAGCAAACGTTTTAATTAAAAACTATTATTGTGAACACGCATTTTCCATCATAGTTTTCAATAAACAAACAAACAAAACGGAGGAGAAGCACTTAAACGCCACAACGACCAGGACGAACGAAGCCAAGCCAAGCCAACGATAGCGAGAGAACGCAACAAAACAAACGAAACTTTATCGCCCGAGTTTTAAATGCAACCATCAATTCTGTTAACAGTTCCAATTAGACTTTTATCGCACCGACAGCGGGAGTGGGAGCGAGAGCGGGAGAGAGTGAGTTCAAAGAACAAAGCCGGCAAGATGGGAGCGGTAAGCGGAAGCCGGAAAGTAGGGGAGCGAGCGAGCGGTGGAACGTTAGTAACGATAAAAATTTAATCAGCATAAAATTTTTATAGCCTACTTTTTCATCAAATTGCCAACCGTCATTTAAAAATCGTAAAATATTTAACATAAATTCCCCTCATCCCCCCACCAGGAGCACCCTCACCAACCACCCACTCACGCACTCAAACCCTACATTCAAGAGAGCACTTTTACTTCAACGATTTGCACGCTCCCACTCAAACGCACGCACGCACACGTAGTCGAATACATGGCAACAACAGCTGTTTTATAACAAAAGAAAGCATAAAAACCCCTTTTTCATCATTTTTATGCGTAAATATATTAAATGTTATAGTAATCAGTCAGTCTATAATGCCACAACAGCAAGAAGAAGCAGAAGAAGACGGAGATGGAGATGGCGATGGAGACGATGCGAATGAGTCGGCTGAGGGATAAGGAAAAGGTGGCGGGGGAGTTGGAGGAGGGATAAGAACTACTGCCAGCACTAGCACCATGGCTGGCAACACTAACAAAACACACAACCGCACACACACACACGTCGACATAAAAAACATTTGACTCGTTTATGCACCGGAAGTCGTACGGAGGCGGCATGCGAAAGAGGAAATGCTTAGAAACGAACTTTTTTCCCCGTAAACCGCTCTTGTCGTTGTTGCTGTTAGCTGCTGTTTGTTTGTTGAGCACATAGTGATGGGTGTGTATGCCCCTTCTTAGGCCAATATTTAACTTTGATAGGCTTTATTTTCCAATTCATAAATCCTTTCTCTTCTTCGACTCAACTCGTCTCGACTCGACTATAACCGATTTGCTTTACTTTGCTTTGCCTAACCAGAAAACACCCAAACAAACACACAAAACTCCACCAAACATAAAATCCTGTGAAAAGTTGATTTGAGTAGGAGGTACTATTACAATACAGTGGATGAAATTTGAATAAGATCACTTCTTTATTGTCAACAATCATAGATGAGCAATGTCTTAATAATTTCACATTTTAACCTTACTTTCCGAAAAGTGTGGAAAATGTCATCTGTCATCTTTTTTTTTTTGGAATATGTCAAATGTCAAATGTCAAATGTCAAATGTCAAATGTCAAATGTCAAATGTCAAATGTCAAATGTCAAATGTCAAATGTCAAATGTCAAATGTCAAATGTCAAATGTCAAATGTCAAATGTCAAATGTCAAATGTCAAATGTCAAATGTCAAATGTCAAATGTCAAATGTCAAATGTCAAATGTCAAATGTCAAATGTCAAATGTCAAATGTCAAATGTCAAATGTCAAATGTCAAATGTCAAATGTCAAATGTCAAATGTCAAATGTCAAATGTCAAATGTCAAATGTCAAATGTCAAATGTCAAATGTCAAATGTCAAATGTCAAATGTCAAATGTCAAATGTCAAATGTCAAATGTCAAATGTCAAATGTCAAATGTCAAATGTCAAATGTCAAATGTCAAATGTCAAATGTCAAATGTCAAATGTCAAATGTCAAATGTCAAATGTCAAATGTCAAATGTCAAATGTCAAATGTCAAATGTCAAATGTCAAATGTCAAATGTCAAATGTCAAATGTCAAATGTCAAATGTCAAATGTCAAATGTCAAATGTCAAATGTCAAATGTCAAATGTCAAATGTCAAATGTCAAATGTCAAATGTCAAATGTCAAATGTCAAATGTCAAATGTCAAATGTCAAATGTCAAATGTCAAATGTCAAATGTCAAATGTCAAATGTCAAATGTCAAATGTCAAATGTCAAATGTCAAATGTCAAATGTCAAATGTCAAATGTCAAATGTCAAATGTCAAATGTCAAATGTCAAATGTCAAATGTCAAATGTCAAATGTCAAATGTCAAATGTCAAATGTCAAATGTCAAATGTCAAATGTCAAATGTCAAATGTCAAATGTCAAATGTCAAATGTCAAATGTCAAATGTCAAATGTCAAATGTCAAATGTCAAATGTCAAATGTCAAATGTCAAATGTCAAATGTCAAATGTCAAATGTCAAATGTCAAATGTCAAATGTCAAATGTCAAATGTCAAATGTCAAATGTCAAATGTCAAATGTCAAATGTCAAATGTCAAATGTCAAATGTCAAATGTCAAATGTCAAATGTCAAATGTCAAATGTCAAATGTCAAATGTCAAATGTCAAATGTCAAATGTCAAATGTCAAATGTCAAATGTCAAATGTCAAATGTCAAATGTCAAATGTCAAATGTCAAATGTCAAATGTCAAATGTCAAATGTCAAATGTCAAATGTCAAATGTCAAATGTCAAATGTCAAATGTCAAATGTCAAATGTCAAATGTCAAATGTCAAATGTCAAATGTCAAATGTCAAATGTCAAATGTCAAATGTCAAATGTCAAATGTCAAATGTCAAATGTCAAATGTCAAATGTCAAATGTCAAATGTCAAATGTCAAATGTCAAATGTCAAATGTCAAATGTCAAATGTCAAATGTCAAATGTCAAATGTCAAATGTCAAATGTCAAATGTCAAATGTCAAATGTCAAATGTCAAATGTCAAATGTCAAATGTCAAATGTCAAATGTCAAATGTCAAATGTCAAATGTCAAATGTCAAATGTCAAATGTCAAATGTCAAATGTCAAATGTCAAATGTCAAATGTCAAATGTCAAATGTCAAATGTCAAATGTCAAATGTCAAATGTCAAATGTCAAATGTCAAATGTCAAATGTCAAATGTCAAATGTCAAATGTCAAATGTCAAATGTCAAATGTCAAATGTCAAATGTCAAATGTCAAATGTCAAATGTCAAATGTCAAATGTCAAATGTCAAATGTCAAATGTCAAATGTCAAATGTCAAATGTCAAATGTCAAATGTCAAATGTCAAATGTCAAATGTCAAATGTCAAATGTCAAATGTCAAATGTCAAATGTCAAATGTCAAATGTCAAATGTCAAATGTCAAATGTCAAATGTCAAATGTCAAATGTCAAATGTCAAATGTCAAATGTCAAATGTCAAATGTCAAATGTCAAATGTCAAATGTCAAATGTCAAATGTCAAATGTCAAATGTCAAATGTCAAATGTCAAATGTCAAATGTCAAATGTCAAATGTCAAATGTCAAATGTCAAATGTCAAATGTCAAATGTCAAATGTCAAATGTCAAATGTCAAATGTCAAATGTCAAATGTCAAATGTCAAATGTCAAATGTCAAATGTCAAATGTCAAATGTCAAATGTCAAATGTCAAATGTCAAATGTCAAATGTCAAATGTCAAATGTCAAATGTCAAATGTCAAATGTCAAATGTCAAATGTCAAATGTCAAATGTCAAATGTCAAATGTCAAATGTCAAATGTCAAATGTCAAATGTCAAATGTCAAATGTCAAATGTCAAATGTCAAATGTCAAATGTCAAATGTCAAATGTCAAATGTCAAATGTCAAATGTCAAATGTCAAATGTCAAATGTCAAATGTCAAATGTCAAATGTCAAATGTCAAATGTCAAATGTCAAATGTCAAATGTCAAATGTCAAATGTCAAATGTCAAATGTCAAATGTCAAATGTCAAATGTCAAATGTCAAATGTCAAATGTCAAATGTCAAATGTCAAATGTCAAATGTCAAATGTCAAATGTCAAATGTCAAATGTCAAATGTCAAATGTCAAATGTCAAATGTCAAATGTCAAATGTCAAATGTCAAATGTCAAATGTCAAATGTCAAATGTCAAATGTCAAATGTCAAATGTCAAATGTCAAATGTCAAATGTCAAATGTCAAATGTCAAATGTCAAATGTCAAATGTCAAATGTCAAATGTCAAATGTCAAATGTCAAATGTCAAATGTCAAATGTCAAATGTCAAATGTCAAATGTCAAATGTCAAATGTCAAATGTCAAATGTCAAATGTCAAATGTCAAATGTCAAATGTCAAATGTCAAATGTCAAATGTCAAATGTCAAATGTCAAATGTCAAATGTCAAATGTCAAATGTCAAATGTCAAATGTCAAATGTCAAATGTCAAATGTCAAATGTCAAATGTCAAATGTCAAATGTCAAATGTCAAATGTCAAATGTCAAATGTCAAATGTCAAATGTCAAATGTCAAATGTCAAATGTCAAATGTCAAATGTCAAATGTCAAATGTCAAATGTCAAATGTCAAATGTCAAATGTCAAATGTCAAATGTCAAATGTCAAATGTCAAATGTCAAATGTCAAATGTCAAATGTCAAATGTCAAATGTCAAATGTCAAATGTCAAATGTCAAATGTCAAATGTCAAATGTCAAATGTCAAATGTCAAATGTCAAATGTCAAATGTCAAATGTCAAATGTCAAATGTCAAATGTCAAATGTCAAATGTCAAATGTCAAATGTCAAATGTCAAATGTCAAATGTCAAATGTCAAATGTCAAATGTCAAATGTCAAATGTCAAATGTCAAATGTCAAATGTCAAATGTCAAATGTCAAATGTCAAATGTCAAATGTCAAATGTCAAATGTCAAATGTCAAATGTCAAATGTCAAATGTCAAATGTCAAATGTCAAATGTCAAATGTCAAATGTCAAATGTCAAATGTCAAATGTCAAATGTCAAATGTCAAATGTCAAATGTCAAATGTCAAATGTCAAATGTCAAATGTCAAATGTCAAATGTCAAATGTCAAATGTCAAATGTCAAATGTCAAATGTCAAATGTCAAATGTCAAATGTCAAATGTCAAATGTCAAATGTCAAATGTCAAATGTCAAATGTCAAATGTCAAATGTCAAATGTCAAATGTCAAATGTCAAATGTCAAATGTCAAATGTCAAATGTCAAATGTCAAATGTCAAATGTCAAATGTCAAATGTCAAATGTCAAATGTCAAATGTCAAATGTCAAATGTCAAATGTCAAATGTCAAATGTCAAATGTCAAATGTCAAATGTCAAATGTCAAATGTCAAATGTCAAATGTCAAATGTCAAATGTCAAATGGCAATATTGCAATATTTTTGGTTTGGTTCTTGAAATTAAACAATCAGCTTTTATCCTATTCCTATCGCACTAAGTATGAAATTATATCACAGAAAGCTAGTTGATAAAGAGTCGCTCGCTTTTTTTTATTCAGGAATGTTTGTGTGGTTTCAATCAAGTGAACCTAAATTTATTTCATCTACTGTGTGTCCGTATGTCGGGATATTTGTGGCCTGTATGTATGTGTGTTTGTATGTCTGCCAGTTGATGATGGTAGACTTTTATGATGCTCCAGCATGGCGAATAAGGAGCTCCTTTTGTGTGCATAGATTTAAATACTTTCGTTGCGTATGTGAAAGTTTATGAAAATGATTTGTTTGGCTCTAAACTTTATATTCATTCATCCATCCATCCACCCGTTCATTCTTTGCCTTCTGTTGATATTTGTAATGATTGCGATAAGAATGAAAGAAAGAAAGCAACAGTTTGACATGAACTAGGGAACTAGAATTGGCAGGGAATGCTACAGCGAGTGAATGAAGAAGTCGTCGACAGAAGGCTACGTCGACATTACATCGTAAATGTATTTACTTTACAGTGGTTGAGCGAGAGTGTGTGTCTGGATTTTACGAGAGAGGTATCGTAATGTTGCTGCAACAAAGTGAAATGTTGCACAACATTTTAGCAGTAACTTCGGTAACCATCATACGCCGTGGAGTGCGTATGATAGGCTGCGTATGAGTAACAATTGTATGTGAATAGTTTAAAGTACTTATACGCCACCACCGCTATGCAATCGCGACTCAATAATTACAGCATTTTTGTAAAGCAAGCAATTTTAAAGTATAAACACAACCAACTGAAGCTCAATATTAATTAAGTCTAAATTTACACAATAACCACAGTCATTTAAATTTTAGTTAATTAAATTTTAAACCTCAATAGTCTATAAATGACTTGTAAAAATGCTATAAATTCCGCAAAATGGTCTTCCTTGGATTTGTTGCTGGATTTTTAGATTTCTTGGCATTTATAGGGCAGTGTAAATCTAGACTTTTAGATCTTTGTTTGTAACACCTAAAAAGGAGCCAAGTAGGTACATCATTTAATAAATGCATAGGCTGAAAATGTTGGTCATTCTTGAATATTGCATTGAATTCGAAATATTACGGTTGCACAAAATCAGTGTGAGAGCATATCGAACATTTGAAACTTCAGAAAAATGTCTATATTTTTTAATTAGTAATTCAATTTATTCATTAGATATATTTACACTGAAATGTTTTGCCCCAGCGCCTTAGCAGACATTTGTTTCATATCACGGTTTCATAATAAATTCAAGCACAGAATTTTAGAGCGAGAGTTACAGATCAACCCAATATTGCATGGACCATTTTCCCCTAAATTTCGTTTCAGCCATTTTTAGAAGGGGAATAAACTATAAAATGCACTTTAGTACAATACATTTAGTAAATATTTTAGGTTTTTGTAATTTTAGTGCAGATACAGTTAATATTAATATTAAATACATGTGTCGCTCGGGCAGTCAATGTCAAATACTCAAACGAATGTTTGTGATACAACCTGTTCTGATTTAATTCGAACCTATATATATCCGAAACCTATAAATTTATTTTGTATTTTTAAACCCACAATTAAACGAGGTTCACCTATCGAACGGCCTTTAGTCGATTTAGCTATGTTTATCTATTCTGACCATGTTCTTACAATATAACAGTACATAGTCATTTTCGGCTATCAAGGTGAAACTCAGAATAATAATAATAAGAACTGTCTCGACTTCTCCAACCACAATGAGAATTAATAGTCGGCTATATAAAATATTAGAATATTTGTCCCATGTTTTGCAAAGTCCGCAGTACTGTTTCTCAAAACACCTTCGACTAGTATTTAAGAACATTTGTAACGAAAAATAAAATTCGAAAGTTTTATCAGTTCCATCGATATCATTTCTTATATCCTCACTCTACAGAGTAGGAGGATATATATCATTTGGGACAGGAAAAAAGTGTAACACATTGAAGCGGTGAGTTAAGAGCCCAAGTATGTTTGGACCAAATCCGCTGCACGACTTTTTAAGTCTTTTGAGCCACGACGATCCGTCCGTCTCAAAAGTAGTTGGGGAATCAATTCAAACTTTACACGTGGTAATATCTTTCCCAAACTTAGTTTAATGGTCGAAATTGCCACACCCCTCCTGGTACACTCCACACAAATGACCCATATTCTTATGTTGAATTAAAACCTAAGTAACTTTCACATGGATATTCTGAATCGCCGGTATTTTGGTCTATGATAAAGTTTTTATGATCACTTTAGAAAATATGGCATGTTTTGCCACGCCCCTTCCATTACCTCCCATACACAAATCACCCTAAATTAAAGCTGTTATAACTTCTATACACATGATGGAAATACTGTTAAATTTGATATTTGACAATACTTTTATAAAGGTTACATTCTCATGGAATATGGGTGATATTGTCACACCCCTTCTGGTACCTCACACACAAAGCGTCATAAACTTTGGTTACAATAAAACCGATATAACATCCATACGGGTAGTCCTACTCTATAAATATAAAATAGTTGCTTTACTGACTGACTGACTGACTTATCATTGACCAGCCCCAGACCAAACGGCTGAAGGTAGTTCCGAAATATGATGTAGACGTCGAATAAGAATGGGTTTTACGAAATTTTTACTTTTAGGGGATAAAATGGCCCAAAAAGGGATAAACATCGAACCTTCGTCCTGACTAGAAACATGAAATTCGGTGTGTTCCTTGCAATGACCATGCAGACGAGTTACAAATAAGGATTTTTCGAAATTTGTACTTTTAAGGGAGGAAAGAAACAAAAAGGGATAAAAATGGTACCAATTTAAGAATTGCAGCTAGAATCGTAAAAATCGGTATTTACATTTCTCTGACAACTTAGACTTGCAATATAAATTGATTTTTTGAAATGTGTACTTATAAGGGGTGAGCGGGACAAAAAGGGATAAAAATGGTACCAACTAAAGTGTTGTAGCTAGAATCGTGAAATTTGGTATGTAAATTCCTCTGACCATGAAGAAGCGCGTTAAAATTGGATTTTTCAAAATTTGTACTTTTAAGGGTTGCGAGGGACAAAAAGGGATGAAAATGGTACTAATTTAAGTATTGCAGCTATAGTCGCGAAATTTGGTGTGTAAATTCCTCTCACCACATAGAAGCGGAATATAAATTCATTTTGTACTTTTAAGGGTTGCGCGGGACAAAATGGGATAAAAATGGTACCTACTAAAGTGTTGCAGCAAGAATCTTGAAATTTGATATGAAAGTTCTTCTGACCATGTAGAAGCGTAGAAAAATTGGATTTTTCGAAATTTGTACTTATAAGAAGTGAGCGGGATAAAAATGGTACCAACTAAAGTACTGCAGCTAGAATATTCAAATGTGATGTGTAAGTTCTTCTGACCATGTAGAAGCGCATTAAAATTGGATTTTTCGAAATTTATAAATTTAAGAGGTTAGCGGGACAAAAAGGGATAAAAATTGTACCAACTAAAGTATTGCAACTATAGTCGTGAAATTTAGTATGTAAATTCCTCTCAACACATAGTAGCGCGATATATATATGCATTTTGTACTTTTAAGGGTTGCGCGGGACAAAAAGGGATAAAAATGGTACTAACTAAAGTATTGCAGCTAGAATCTTCAAAATTGATGTGTAAGTTCTTCTGACCATGTAGAAACGCAGTAAAATTGGATTTTTCGAAAATTATAGTTATAAGTTAAGTTATATAAGGCTGTGCGGTTGTTATTTTTTTGTTAAAAAAATATATATATACGAAGGGAGTTCAGCTAAAACAGTGCACATCGACAAGCACATTCCTTTGACTGTAGTGCTATGTTTCCAATTTACTATTTTAGAGAAGAAAATCAAATAAATACTATCCAAATTCGCGTGCGAAGCAGCGGGTACTGCTAGTTTGTCATATGATATTTGAAAATATTTTTATAATCACTTTAAACACAAAAAATATTTACGCTTTAGCTACGCCCCTTCTTGTACCTCCCACACAATTGACTCTATCCTAGCTAAAATTATATCCTTTATAACTTCATATGGAATCTGCATGGAATCCACTATGACTTGATATTTGATCATGTTTTTTTAATTATTAACAAATGTGGAGGCTGGGTCCAATTGGCTGAAACTTCTAGTACCTTCTACAAACATACTCCGGCGCTAAGCAATATTTACACATGTTCTCTGAGAGTGATAAGTTGATTTATCCGACTGACGTTCTCTTACTTATTTGGTATTGATGTTATGAATCAATATGTCCGTCTCATTGTACACAAAGATATATTTTTAAGTCTCGGACACACAATTTTTATTTTTTTTGCATAGATTTGAAAATAACTCTTTTTACTTGGACAATTAACGATTAGTGCCTACGCTCTTGAAATTACTCAGGTGCAGAGCGAGACACTCTAGGGTGCATTAAAGTGGTATTAACCGGGGGGAGTCTCCCATGATACCTAATCAAGAGCTGATTACAACAATGAAAAAACGTAATATTCGTGGGAACTTGAAGAGCGAAGATAAGGATGCAGTTTTCGTTTTCAACCAGCCCAGCAGCTCTTACTGTTTGTTGCTGTTATTTTTATATTTGTCGTTGGATTTGAATTTCAAAGACTATTTAAAGAAACACATTTCACTTTCTATTAAATTCCGGAGTCGTCTGCGACACTTATTTATTAGGACTTCAAAAGGATTTGCCACTTTCTCCCAACAATGAACCTGAATTTATATAAACACAAAAAGCAACAACTCATATTTTCACTAGGCTAACTATGCTTCCTCGCACCAGCAAATCGAGGATGATGATGAACAACATATTCATGGCAGAAAGGAGATGGAGCTGTCATCGCATCACATGCCATGGCATGGCATGGCGTGGCATACACAAATGTCGTCACCCATCATAAACGAGGATATTCACATTGACAAATTCATGTTAGACTTTCTATGTTTGTTGTTGGTGAGTCCTTTCCCATTTGAAACAATGGACCAAATGAAACATATGACACATGAGTACTTTGTAGTCTGCTCGAATGTTGCGAACTGTTGAGAAGAAGAAAAAAAAAAACAAATTCAAAAACATAATAGACACGACACAGAGACAGACAGACAGGAGTTGGGGATGAAGCAACAACAAGGACACCTCGTACATATTTATACAAATAAAACACAAACACATGCATGTCGTGCTTTTCGGCTTTCATCTTTATCACCACTGCCGCTGTCTATTTCCGCGTGTGTACGTAACGATGATGTATTATTCGGGCTATAATGTTGCATGCAACATTTACACTTCTTTCACTTTTTCAAGCAAAAGCACCGCCGCAATCACGACATGCTTGGCGAGACTTACCACGGCTGCTGCTGTAGCTCATGACATTTCTATTCATTTCATGTTTAAAGTATCCTTTACAGCTGCCGAGTGTCTAACTAAACTAACTGATGCAGCTTTAAGTGCACGTTGCAGCAACAACTAGTTTGTTGCAAGTTTGCTTTCGTTCCGGCCATAACAATAACATTAACAATGGCCTGTAATGAATGCCAAGTAATAAACATCAATAACCCATCGTCCCTGAGATACATTCGTAGTTGGTACTTCCTTTTTTATTAAGTATTTCCCAACATTGTGAAACTAATACCCAATGAAAGAGATGTTCAATAATAATCCTTTACAACAAACGAGGATGTACGTCGTCGTACTACACATGTTCGCCTATAGACAATCGATGCGGGGACACATGCATTACACAGGCCAACAGATATCCTAGAGACTGAAACTATCGATTGGATAGGACATTGAATGGCCGAAAATGTTGCGACCGGGACCTAAACATTTATTTTTTGTTTGCATTGATACCATACATTTTTTCCTTCAAATTATATGTTTTGTTGAAAGTACCTAGGTAAAATTAAATCATTTATAACATCTCTACAGGTTACTTAAATCCAATATGAATATTGAATATTGATCATGCTTTTACATTTGTTTTATAAATGAGGAAGCTGTGACCATGTGACCACGAACCTTCTATTACCTTCCACACAAATTATGCAGCCCTAAGTAAAATTTAGGTCCTTATAAATTACAAATATATGTTCTCTGAGAGTGAGGGTGTATATAAGTCGTTTTAGCCGACTGACACTTACTTACTCGTAGAGAATTCTGATATATCGGGTCTTTTCAGTCGCACTTTATGTCCGATATGTATTAAACGGCCACAAATTGGTTCAAATTTATTTAGAACAAGTAAAAACGTCGGTAAGTTCGGCCGGGCCGAACGTTATATACCCTCCACAATGGATTGCATTCCACATAGGATGTCGATTTTCGTAGAAGTGCAGTAATATTATAGGAAAATATAAATTTTTAAATATAGCCAAACCAAAACAAATACAAATATTAAAAAAATCATTTTATAAATAAATATAATATTTTAATTATTTCAAACCACGATTATAAAGCAAGGCTACCAATATGTTTACATATCGAAATAAGTCATTTCAAAAAATAAATATTCTTGTATTTATATTTTCAAAAAGCTTAAATATCATAAATATTGGTAGGTAGTGGGTGCTACAGTTGGTTGTATTTCCATTCTATTTTAATTCCAAAAGTACAAATTTTGAAAATCCATTATCAGACGTACATAGAGCAAAATAACCTAACTTCATGATTCAACCAATTTTAGCCGAAAAGAAAACGTACGAATTTGAAAAAAAAAAATGATTCCAACTGCTGCCATTTGGTTGGTACCATTTTTAACCCCTTGACGTTTCTACGCATTTAGAATTTCATCGTTCTAGCTGTAGTCGTTTAGTTGGTACTATTTTTATCCCTCTGTACCATTGTATCCCTTTAAAGTACGGTCATTTGGTTGGTACTATTTGTATTCCCTTTTTCCACGTTAACCCCAAAAAGTACGATTTTCGAAAAATCGGACTTTTCTAGTGTCTACGCAGTCAGAGGAATGTATACTCCGACTTTCATGACTCTAGCTGCGGTCATTTGGTTGGTACTATTTGTATCCCCTTTTTCATTTTAACCCCAAAAAGTACGATTTTCGAAAAATCGGACTTTTCCAGTGTCTACGCAGTCAGAGGAATGTATACTCCGAATTTCATGACTCTAGCTGCGGTCATTTGATTGGTACTATTTGTATCCCCTTTTCTCATTTTAACCCCAAAAAATACGAATTTCGAAAATTCGTTTATTTTAAGTTTCTACGCAATCAGAGAAATGTATACAGTGAATTTCATTATTCTAGGTACAGCCGTTTGGTTGGTACCATTTTTATCCCTCTATTCCCATTTTACCCCTTAAAAGTACGAATTTGGAAAAAATACTTCTACTCAATTAGAGGAATGTATACACCGAATTTCGTGTTTCTAACTGTTGTCGTTTAATATGTACCATTTTTATCCCTTTTTTGCCCCATTTCACACCCTACAAATAAGAATCACTTTATGGTGCAAGTTTTTGTTATCGGCGGTATGCGCATACCCAATATCAAGTAAGTACAAGCAGACATATTGAAAAAAATATAAATATAAATAAAATATTAGGGATTATTATGGGTTTTTTTAGTCCTTGTGAGGGAAAAATTTTTCCCTTTACGCCGATTTCGCCCCGTTTCAATCTCAACCGTTCTACGACTATAAGATGCATTTATGGAAAATTTGAACGTTCTACCTCCTTTCGTTTAGATGCTAGCGTGCTTTCAACAGACGGACATGGCTAGATCGTCTTAGAATTTTATGACGATCAAGAATATATATACTTTATAGGGTCTCAGGTCGATATATTAAGGTGTTGGAGGTGGAGGGTATAAAAATATATATTTTTGGATTTGACAATTTCTGTAAAACTAGAAGCAATTTGATGGCAAATAGACATAAAATATATTTTTGTATCACATACCACATAAAAGTTAAATTTCTTATAAAATTATTTTTAAGCCAAAAATACGTTATATTGAATCCACCCTAGTTTTATATTTTTGAAAATCGTGAAATGCAACTTTATTCGCTATACGGAAAAGCACGTATTTGTGAAAATATGATCAAAAAATAAAAAAATATGATAAAAGATAAAATTTGTGGGATTACAGCACATGGAATTACTCTAAATTAAATTTTCTCAAAAACACTTTGTATGTATATAATATACATAAATGCTTGCATCGGAAATTTCATTTGATTAATACGGCCTCGTTGCACTGTTGCACGGTGTTATTAAAATTTCCCCCGTTCATGTTCGACACAAAACAATTTCAAAACAACAACAAAAATAGAAAAATAAACATTTTATAGGAAAAATAACTCTTCTTCGAGTTCAGAGACGACCACAACTTTTTGTCATATAAACTTCACAAACATTCAAGCGGCACCACAGCTAACATTGTGTCGTACGTTCGACCAGTTCCAATTCGATGGATGCCTGACTAAAGGGCAGGCCAGGAAGCGAGAGGGATAGGACCTACCTAGTTGGTGGACTTCATCAATTGAAATTGAAATGAACTCCCAATATCCCAGTACATACGAGCAGTTGACCATTTGTGGCATTTGGTCCGGGTTGCACTGCCACTGACATCATTGTTGAGTATGGTCATGCAACAAAGAATAGGAATTTTTAACAATGCTCTCAGTTAATAGAGAAAAATTGCTAAATGACCCATAAAACGTATCGAATGTAATAAAAAACGACAACAACAGCAGTCGGAACAGCAACATTGGGAAGAACGTGGGAGTAGGAAACAAATTCAATCGGTAAGTAAAGAAGAAGCTCGTCCTTCGCCTAATCTTGTGCTGCTCCAGGGAAATACCCTCGACATACTCGAGAACAGGGGGAGCAGATCAAAACGACCAAAGTGAAATTGTAAACTGCAACGCCATTGACAGGTGACTGCTGTTTTAACATTGTTGGCTTTTAAACGTGCCCCACCATCACCTGGACCGGCATCAGCAGCACGGACAGGTCTCAATGATGCAACAAAATACTTTACGTAGCGGGTTTTTTCATACTTTCTCTCAGGATAAGGACAATGACCAATGGATGGCAAATTAACAAGAGGAGAATAAGAAGGGTTGTATGCTCCCAGCATTTCGTTGAATAGTTAAAGCTTGAAGATGACGGTGATAAGGCGTTGAGCTGAGTTCGAGATGTTGTGGGTCACAATTTCTTAAGTACCTACGTGAATTGTTCGATATGTTTGTGATCAAGAAAAGTGATGGGGTTAACTTGTGGTAAACATTTGTCTATTTTTTTCACTATTTCAACATAGTCTTTCGCGCCTACACGCAAAGAAAAAGTTCGTTACTCACAAACAAAAAGTTAGACAAGAGAATTTGCGGAATTCGTTTGTCGCAAACGTTTTTTGTTTATACCAAACCCTATGAAACTGCACTCTCACAAAATGACAAAAATTTACGTTCTTTCTTATCTCAGCTCTCCTCAAACATATCAATCATGTTTACATATAATATGAGTCACTCCATGTGAAGCGATACGAATTTTTGACCTCGATAGCAGCGATTCTTTTGAAAGTGAGTCTCTAACTATTCTTCTCATAAAAATTTTGTATATGTATTTTTGGTAAAAAAATAGACATTTTTTCACGAGTTATGACCAATTTAAGAGTGAAAAAATCCGATATTTTCAAAAAAAGTGTGTTCATTCCATCGGCTGTAACTCATGAAATATTTGATGGTAATTTCAATTACTTTTAAAATGTTGAAGTGTTATAAAGGGTGATTTTTTAAAAGCTATAGGAAAGTTTTTCGAAAAAAAAAAAACACATAAAATTCAGAAAAATTCATGAAATCTTTATTTGAATCGATAGTACGGTCCATATAATTTAATGTTTGAAGATTATTTCATGCAAATGTTGACCTTGACTGCGCCTCAAATGGTCCATCCGCTTAGTCCAATTTTGGCATTTCAACGTTTTTGAGTAACAGAGGCCCAATCGCTGCGAACGGCGACGAATAGATAATTGATGGTCATCATTAACACTGGCCGATACAGCTGCGATATTTTCTTCAGTTCGCACTCTACGTAAGCGTGTTGGTGGTTTAATGTCCAACAATGTAAATTTGGTGCGAAATTTAGTCACAATAGCCCGAATAGCCGCTTCAGTGGGTCGATTAAACTGACCATAAAATGGAAGCGCGCGATGAACTTTCTTAACAGAGCACGCATTTTGATAATAAAATTCAATAATTTGCACGTGTTGTTCGTTTGTAAGACGATTAATGGTTAAATTATAGACCAAACTGAAGATGTTTGATGGTGAAACAAAACACGAAACGTGCGTCAGCTGTTTAAACCAGTGTTGCCAAAAAGATAATAGCTAAAAAAATCACCCTTTATATTGATTTTCGAAATTATTACATTAATTTTTTTTTTTTTTCAACTTTAAAGTAATGTCCTCAGATGACATTTTAAACGACTGTGTGAGTTTGGAAGTGGTAAAATGATGGGTTCTATTTTTTACGATTTGTTTGCAAATTTCAGTAATGATAAGTTGATATATAACACTGTCCGACAGTCCAAATTACATTTGAACCAGATGACATACATCTGAAACTGAGTTAATTGGCGTTTTTAGTTTTTCATTTTCTCATTCATGGAGTACAAAGTTCCTAAGGATAAAATTTTTAAAAAATTATTTTTATTATGAACTGACTCAAGACTATTTTGCTTCTATATTTAATAGAACGTCTCTTAAAAAACAAGATATGACTAAACTAGAGAAACTAAGAGGTAAACTTGAAATATATGTTTTTACTGAACTAATACAGACATAAGCATGATATTAGAAGTGTTTTTAATAGATATTTACCTCTTTAAGTTGACACTAATACCGAAAAACTATATCAAATAATTTTTGAAAAAAAATGTATCCTGTGGAACTTTGTAGTCCTGTGAAGGGCCAACAGGATGAGGAAACTAAAAAAAAATTGTCGTACGGTGATATACCACTTAAACACTTTAAATATAATTTAAATTACCTTCAAAACAAGGTATATCATATAAATATTGGTCAAGTATTTCATGAGTTACGTGCGATTGAATGAACACATCTTTGTGAAAAAATCGTATTAGTCATAATTCGCCAAAAAAAATCTTTTTTTTTTTCAAAAATACGTTTACAAAATTTTTATGAGTAGAATAATCAAAATATCAAAATAATAGCAGCTATCGATGTCAAAAATCGCACCGTTTGACATAGAATGACTCATATGCGCTCTTCAACGTTTTTCGTTTGTCATAAACATAAAACATGAAAATCATTTTGCCATAACAAAACGTTCGTTCACAGCAATAGCAACTACGTCTACGATAAACGTTTTCATTTGCGTGAAACGTTTCAAATGTATGGTAAAAAGTAGATCGTTTGAGACAAATAAACTATGTTTGCAATAAACGAACTGCAAACGTATTTTTTCTTTGTGTGTATTCTAACGATGATCTGGTGTCTTTATCCATTGCAAATTTTATGAGACTCCAAAGTCCTAATGCATATGCATACTTCCGAAATATAATCCCTTTTTTAATCAAATCTATTTCCGCCATCCATTTATATAAGGTGGGCAATTTAACATTTTAAGTTTGACCTACCGATTACTTTGATTTTGAAAGGTAACACAACATTCATTTTTATTTTCAGTTTTATATTTGACATTTGCAAAATGGGACGCTATACGCTCGAACAAAATTGGGAAATATTAAAAACATACTTCCAAAGTAGTGAGTCTTTAACGCAAACTGTAAGAAAGTTACGTTGAACATTTTCGAGAAGACATCGGCCTTCAGTTCAGCTTTCATGTAGCTAATTTTCATCTCGGTGGCTATGTCAACAAGCAAAATTGCAGCATATGGGGTTCAGAGTAACCACACGTGACTATTGAGAAGCCAATGCATCCAAAACGAGTCACTGTTGGTTGGTTGGGCTCGCGGCATCATTGGGTCATGTTCTGAAAAATTGGGTTGATCAACTGATGTACTGTCGAGCCAGTCGTGGTAGTCATATGAATAATATTGTGTTCCATTATTAAATGATAAAGTTCAAACTTTCCAATAAAACCAGATATTTGAAAAAATAATCAGTACTTTTTTATAGACGATTCTATTTAAAATTTTAAATGGCCCATCCTATATTCAATATTTTAAATTTTGTTTCACGGCATTAGCAGACTATCAAGGTTACTATCAATAAAAACATGAACATATTTGATTAAAATTTATAGTGAATACTTTTCAAATTTTCTTATATTAAATTTTTAAAATCTACTAAAGGTAATATCAATTTTACATTTCAAAGAGATTTAAGTCTTTAAAGAAAACAAATAATAATTATTTTTGACGTAATGGAAACGTTGCTATGGCGTTTTTTGTTAATATATATATTAATTTTTTGTTAGCATTGAATCATCATCATCGTTGTATGTGTAATCAGTAAATTTCCAAGTAAATATTTGATCTGCAAACATAATCGCTTTACAATGAAAAACAAATACAAATCATTATGTTTATGAAACAGAACAACATGTAACCAGGTGTGAGGAGTGTGTGTATATATTAG
>CANDYM010000102.1:0-80257 GCA_947397865.1 Polietes domitor
CTCCCAGGTCTATACTTAAGAAGTTATTGACGATTTGACATTTTTAAAAATTCTGGATTTTTGGGTGATCACAAATTATCCTTCTTTTAGCACCCAGGGTTATATTCTTTTAGCTCCCAGGGCTATATTTAAGAAGTTATTGACGATTTAACATTTTTAACAAATTCTGGATTTTTGGGTGATCACAAATTATCCTTCTATTAGCTCCCAGGTCTATATTTAAGAAGTTATTGTCGATTTAACATTTTAAAAAAATTCTGGATTTTTGGGTGATCACAAATTATTCTTCTTTTAGCTCCCAGGGCTATATTTAAGAAGTTATTGACGATTTAACATTTTTTAAAAATTTTGGATTTTTGGGTGATCACAAATTATCCTTCTTTTAGCTCCCAGGGCTATATTTAAGAAGTTATTGACGATTTAACATTTTTAACAAATTCTGGATTTTTGGTTGATCACAAATTATCCTTCTTTTAGCACCCAGGGTTATATTCTTTTAGCTCCCAGGGCTATATTTAAGAAGTTATTGACGATTTAACATTTTTAACAAATTCTGGATTTTTGGGTGATCACAAATTATCCTTCTTTTAGCTCCCAGGTCTATATTTAAGAAGTTATTGACGATTTAACATTTTTAACAAATTCTGGATTTTGGGTGGTCACAAATTATCCTTCTTTTAGGTCCTAGGGCTATATTTAAGAAGTTATTGACGATTTAACATTTTAAAAAAATTCTGGATTTTTGGTTGATCACAAATTATCCTTCTTTTAGCTCCCAGGGCTATATTTAAGAAGTTATTGACGATTTAACATTTTTGAAAAATTTTGGATTTTTGGGTGATCACTAATTATCCTTCTTTTAGCTCCCAGGGCTATATTTAAGAAGTTATTGACGATTTAACATTTTTTAAAAGTTTTGGATTTTTGGGTGATCACAAATTATCCTTCTTTTAGCTCCCAGGGCTATATTTAAGAAGTTATTGACGATTTAACATTTTAAAAAAATTCTGGATTTTTGGGTGATCACAAATTATCCTTCTTTTAGCTCCCAGGGCTATATTTAAGAAGTTATTGATGATTTAACATTTATAAAGAATTCTTAAAAATTTTGGATTTTTGGGTGATCACAAATTATCCTTCTTTCACCTCCCAGGGCTATATTTAAGAAGTTATTGACGATTTAACATTTTTTAAAAATTTTGGATATTTGGGTGATCACAAATTATCCTTCTTTTAGCTCCCAGGGCTATATTTAAGAAGTTATTGACGATTTAACATTTTTAACAAATTCTGGATTTTTGGGTGATCACAAATTATCCTTCTTTTAGCACCCAGGGTTTTATTCTTTTAGCTCCCAGGGCTATATTTAAGAAGTTATTGACGATTTAACATTTTTAACAAATTCTGGATTTTTGGGTGATCACAAATTATCCTTCTTTTAGCTCCCAGGTCTATATTTAAGAAGTTATTGACGATTTAACATTTTAAAAAAATTCTGGATTTTTGGTTGATCACAAATTATCCTTCTTTTAGCTCCCAGGGCTATATTTAAGAAGTTATTGACGATTTAACATTTTTAACAAATTTTGGATTTTTGGGTGATCACAAATTATCCTTCTTTTAGCTCCCAGGGCTATATTTAAGAAGTTATTGACGATTTAACATTTTTAACAAATTCTGGATTTTTGGGTGATCACAAATTATCCTTCTTTTAGCTCCCAGGGCTATATTTAAGAAGTTATTGACGATTTAACATTTTTAACAAATTCTGGATTTTTGGGTGATCACAAATTATCCTTCTTTTAGCTCCCAGGGCTATATTTAAGAAGTTATTGACGATTTAACATTTTAAAAAAATTCTGGATTTTTGGTTGATCACAAATTATCCTTCTTTTAGCACCCAGGGCTATATTTAAGAAGTTATTGACGATTTAACATTTTTAACAAATTCTGGATTTTTGGGTGATCACAAATTATCCTTCTTTTAGTTCCCAGGGCTATATTTAAGAAGTTATTGACGATTTAACATTTTAAAAAATTCTGGATTTTTGGGTGATCACAAATTATACTTCTTTTACTCCCAAGGCTATATTTAAGAAGTTATTGACGATTTAACATTTTAAAAAAATTCTGGATTTTTGGTTGATCACAAATTATCCTTCTTTTAGCTCCTAGGGCTATATTTAAGAAGTTATTGATGATTTAACATTTTTAACAAATTCTGGATTTTTGGGTGATCACAAATTATCCTTCTTTTAGCTCCTAGGGCTATATTTAAGAAGTTATTGACGATATAACATTTTTAACAAATTCTGGATTTTTGGGTGATCACAAATTATCCTTCTTTTAGCTCCTAGGGCTATATTTAAGAAGTTATTGGTGATTTAAAATTTTTTAAAAATTCTGGATTTTTGGGTGAACTCAAATTATCCTTCTTTTAGCTGCCAGGGCTATATTTAAGAAGTTATTGATGATTTAACATTTTAAAAAAATTCTGGATTTTTGGTTGATCACAAATTATCCTTCTTTTAGCACCCAGGATTATATTCTTTTAGCTCCCAGGGCTATATTTAAGAAGTTATTGACGATTTAACATTTTTAACAAATTCTGGATTTTTGGGTGATCACAAATTATCCTTCTTTTAGCTCCTAGGGCTATATTTAAGAAGTTATTGGTGATTTAACATTTTTTAAAAATTCTGGATTTTTGGGTGATCACAAATTATCCTTCTTTTAGCTCCCAGGGCTATATTTAAGAAGTTATTGACGATTTAACATTTTAAAAAAATTCTGGATTTTTGGTTGATCACAAATTATCCTTCTTTTAGCACCCAGGGTTATATTCTTTTAGCTCCCAGGGCTATATTTAAGAAGTTATTGACGATTTAACATTTTTAACAAATTCTGGATTTTTGGGTGATCACAAATTATCCTTCTTTTAGCTCCCAGGGCTATATTTAAGAAGTAATTGATGATTTAACATTTATAAAGAATTCTGGGTGATGACAAATTATCCTTCTTTTAGCTCCCAGGGCTATATTTAAGAAGTTATTGACGATTTAACATTTTTTAAAAATTTTGGATTTTTGGGTGATCACAAATTACCCTTCTTTAGCTCCCAGGGCTATATTTAAGAAGTTATTGACGATTTAACATTTTTAACAAATTATCCTTCTTTTAGCTCCCAGGGCTATATTTAAGAAGTTATTGACGATTTGACATTTTTAAAAAATTCTGGATTTTTGGGTGATCACAAATTATCCTTCTTTTAGCACCCAGGGTTATATTCTTTTAGCTCCCAGGTCTATATTTAAGAAGTTATTGACGATTTTAACATTTTTAACAAATTCTGGATTTTTGGGTGATCACAAGTTATCCTTCTTTTAGCTCCCAGGTCTATATTTAAGAAGTTATTGACGATTTAACATTTTAAAAAAATTCTGGATTTTTGGTTGATCACAAATTATCCTTCTTTTAGCTCCCAGGGCTATATTTAAGAAGTTATTGACGATTTAACATTTTTTAAAAATTTTGGATTTTTTGGTGATCACAAATTATCCTTCTTTTAGCTCCCAGGGCTATATTTAAGAAGTTATTGACGATTTAACATTTTTAACAAATTCTGGATTTTTGGGTGATCACAAATTATCCTTCTTTTAGCTCCAAGGGCTATATTTAAGAAGTTATTGACGATTTAACATTTTTAACAAATTCTGGATTTTGGGTGGTCACAAA
This sequence comes from Polietes domitor, assembly GCA_947397865.1. Lineage (NCBI taxonomy): Eukaryota > Metazoa > Arthropoda > Insecta > Diptera > Muscidae > Polietes > Polietes domitor. The sequence goes on from CANDYM010000102.1 coordinate 3,736, forward strand.
TTATCCTTCTTTTAGCTCCCAGGGCAATATTTAAGAAGTTATTGACGATTTAACATTTTTAACAAATTCTGGATTTTTGGGTGATCACAAATTCTCCTTCTTTTAGCTCCCAATGCTATATTTAAGAAGTTATTGACGATTTAACATTTTTAACAAATTCTGGATTTTTGGGTGATCACAAATTATCCTTCTTTTAGCTCCCAGGGCTATATTTAAGAAGTTATTGACGATTTAACATTTTTAACAAATTCTGGATTTTTGGGTGATCACAAATTCTCCTTCTTTTAGCTCCCAATGCTATATTTAAGAAGTTATTGACGATTTAACATTTTTAACAAATTCTGGATTTTTGGGTGATCACAAATTATCTTTCTTTTAGCTCCCAGGGCTATATTTAAGAAGTTATTGACGATTTAACATTTTTAAAAAATTCAGGATTTTTGGGTGATCACAAATTATCCTTCTTTTAGCTCCCAGGGTTATATTTAAGAAGTTATTGACGATTTAACATTTAAAAAAAATTCTGGATTTTTGGGTGATCACAAATTATCCTTCTTTTAGCTTCCAGGGCTATATTTAAGAAGTTATTGACGATTTAACATTTAAAAAAAATTCTGGATTTTTGGGTGATCACAAATTATCCTTCTTTTAGCTCCCAGGGCTATATTTAAGAAGTAATTGATGATTTAACATTTATAAAGAATTCTGGATTTTTGGGTGATCACAAATTATCCTTCTTTTAGCTCCCAGGGCTATATTTAAGAAGTAATTGATGATTTAACATTTATAAAGAATTCTGGATTTTTGGGTGATCACAAATTATCCTTCTTTTAGCTCCCAGGGCTAAAATTAAGAAGTTATTGATGATTTAACATTTATAAAGAATTCTGGATTTTTGGGTGATCACAAATTATCCTTCTTTTAGCTCCCAGGGCTATAATTAAGAAGTTATTGACGATTTAACATTTTTTAAAAGTTTTGGATTTTTGGGTGGTCACAAATTATCCTTCTTTTAGCTCCCAGGGCTATATTTAAGAAGTTATTGACGATTTAACATTTTAAAAAAATTCTGGATTTTTGGTTGATCACAAATTATCTTTCTTTTAGCACCCAGGGCTATATTTAAGAAGTTATTGACGATTTAACATTTTTAACAAATTCTGGATTTTTGGGTGATCACAAATTATCCTTTTTTTAGCTCCCAGGGCTATATTTAAGAAGTTATTGACGATTTAACATTTTTAACAAATTCTGGATTTTTGGGTGATCACAAATTATCCTTCTTTTAGCTCCCAGGTCTATATTTAAGAAGTTATTGACGATTTAACATTTTAAAAAAAATCTACATTTTTGGTTGATCACAAATTATCCTTCTTTTAGCTCCCAGGGCTATATTTAAGAAATTATTGACGATTTAACATTTTTAACAAATTATCCTTCTTTTAGCTCCCAGGGCTATATTTAAGAAGTTATTGACGATTTGACATTTTTAAAAAATTCTGGATTTTTGGGTGATCACAAATTATCCTTCTTTTAGCACCCAGGGTTATATTCTTTTAGCTCCCAGGTCTATATTTAAGAAGTTATTGACGATTTAACATTTTAAAAAAATTCTGGATTTTTGGGTGATCACAAATTATCCTTCTTTTAGCTCCCAGGTCTATACTTAAGAAGTTATTGACGATTTGACATTTTTAAAAAATTCTGGATTTTTGGGTGATCACAAATTATCCTTCTTTTAGCACCCAGGGTTATATTCTTTTAGCTCCCAGGGCTATATTTAAGAAGTTATTGACGATTTAACATTTTTAACAAATTCTGGATTTTTGGGTGATCACAAATTATCCTTCTATTAGCTCCCAGGTCTATATTTAAGAAGTTATTGTCGATTTAACATTTTAAAAAAATTCTGGATTTTTGGGTGATCACAAATTATTCTTCTTTTAGCTCCCAGGGCTATATTTAAGAAGTTATTGACGATTTAACATTTTTTAAAAATTTTGGATTTTTGGGTGATCACAAATTATCCTTCTTTTAGCTCCCAGGGCTATATTTAAGAAGTTATTGACGATTTAACATTTTTAACAAATTCTGGATTTTTGGTTGATCACAAATTATCCTTCTTTTAGCACCCAGGGTTATATTCTTTTAGCTCCCAGGGCTATATTTAAGAAGTTATTGACGATTTAACATTTTTAACAAATTCTGGATTTTTGGGTGATCACAAATTATCCTTCTTTTAGCTCCCAGGTCTATATTTAAGAAGTTATTGACGATTTAACATTTTTAACAAATTCTGGATTTTGGGTGGTCACAAATTATCCTTCTTTTAGGTCCTAGGGCTATATTTAAGAAGTTATTGACGATTTAACATTTTAAAAAAATTCTGGATTTTTGGTTGATCACAAATTATCCTTCTTTTAGCTCCCAGGGCTATATTTAAGAAGTTATTGACGATTTAACATTTTTGAAAAATTTTGGATTTTTGGGTGATCACTAATTATCCTTCTTTTAGCTCCCAGGGCTATATTTAAGAAGTTATTGACGATTTAACATTTTTTAAAAGTTTTGGATTTTTGGGTGATCACAAATTATCCTTCTTTTAGCTCCCAGGGCTATATTTAAGAAGTTATTGACGATTTAACATTTTAAAAAAATTCTGGATTTTTGGGTGATCACAAATTATCCTTCTTTTAGCTCCCAGGGCTATATTTAAGAAGTTATTGATGATTTAACATTTATAAAGAATTCTTAAAAATTTTGGATTTTTGGGTGATCACAAATTATCCTTCTTTCACCTCCCAGGGCTATATTTAAGAAGTTATTGACGATTTAACATTTTTTAAAAATTTTGGATATTTGGGTGATCACAAATTATCCTTCTTTTAGCTCCCAGGGCTATATTTAAGAAGTTATTGACGATTTAACATTTTTAACAAATTCTGGATTTTTGGGTGATCACAAATTATCCTTCTTTTAGCACCCAGGGTTTTATTCTTTTAGCTCCCAGGGCTATATTTAAGAAGTTATTGACGATTTAACATTTTTAACAAATTCTGGATTTTTGGGTGATCACAAATTATCCTTCTTTTAGCTCCCAGGTCTATATTTAAGAAGTTATTGACGATTTAACATTTTAAAAAAATTCTGGATTTTTGGTTGATCACAAATTATCCTTCTTTTAGCTCCCAGGGCTATATTTAAGAAGTTATTGACGATTTAACATTTTTAACAAATTTTGGATTTTTGGGTGATCACAAATTATCCTTCTTTTAGCTCCCAGGGCTATATTTAAGAAGTTATTGACGATTTAACATTTTTAACAAATTCTGGATTTTTGGGTGATCACAAATTATCCTTCTTTTAGCTCCCAGGGCTATATTTAAGAAGTTATTGACGATTTAACATTTTTAACAAATTCTGGATTTTTGGGTGATCACAAATTATCCTTCTTTTAGCTCCCAGGGCTATATTTAAGAAGTTATTGACGATTTAACATTTTAAAAAAATTCTGGATTTTTGGTTGATCACAAATTATCCTTCTTTTAGCACCCAGGGCTATATTTAAGAAGTTATTGACGATTTAACATTTTTAACAAATTCTGGATTTTTGGGTGATCACAAATTATCCTTCTTTTAGTTCCCAGGGCTATATTTAAGAAGTTATTGACGATTTAACATTTTTAAAAAATTCTGGATTTTTGGGTGATCACAAATTATACTTCTTTTACTCCCAAGGCTATATTTAAGAAGTTATTGACGATTTAACATTTTAAAAAAATTCTGGATTTTTGGTTGATCACAAATTATCCTTCTTTTAGCTCCTAGGGCTATATTTAAGAAGTTATTGATGATTTAACATTTTTAACAAATTCTGGATTTTTGGGTGATCACAAATTATCCTTCTTTTAGCTCCTAGGGCTATATTTAAGAAGTTATTGACGATATAACATTTTTAACAAATTCTGGATTTTTGGGTGATCACAAATTATCCTTCTTTTAGCTCCTAGGGCTATATTTAAGAAGTTATTGGTGATTTAAAATTTTTTAAAAATTCTGGATTTTTGGGTGAATTCAAATTATCCTTCTTTTAGCTGCCAGGGCTATATTTAAGAAGTTATTGATGATTTAACATTTTAAAAAAATTCTGGATTTTTGGTTGATCACAAATTATCCTTCTTTTAGCACCCAGGATTATATTCTTTTAGCTCCCAGGGCTATATTTAAGAAGTTATTGACGATTTAACATTTTTAACAAATTCTGGATTTTTGGGTGATCACAAATTATCCTTCTTTTAGCTCCTAGGGCTATATTTAAGAAGTTATTGGTGATTTAACATTTTTTAAAAATTCTGGATTTTTGGGTGATCACAAATTATCCTTCTTTTAGCTCCCAGGGCTATATTTAAGAAGTTATTGACGATTTAACATTTTAAAAAAATTCTGGATTTTTGGTTGATCACAAATTATCCTTCTTTTAGCACCCAGGGTTATATTCTTTTAGCTCCCAGGGCTATATTTAAGAAGTTATTGACGATTTAACATTTTTAACAAATTCTGGATTTTTGGGTGATCACAAATTATCCTTCTTTTAGCTCCCAGGGCTATATTTAAGAAGTAATTGATGATTTAACATTTATAAAGAATTCTGGGTGATGACAAATTATCCTTCTTTTAGCTCCCAGGGCTATATTTAAGAAGTTATTGACGATTTAACATTTTTTAAAAATTTTGGATTTTTGGGTGATCACAAATTACCCTTCTTTTAGCTCCCAGGGCTATATTTAAGAAGTTATTGACGATTTAACATTTTTAACAAATTCTGGATTTTTGGGTGATCACAAATTATCCTTCTTTTAGCTCCCAGGGCTATATTTAAGAAGTTATTGACGATTTAACATTTTTAACAAATTCTGGATTTTGGGTGGTCACAAATTATCCTTCTTTTAGGTCCTAGGGCTATATTTAAGAAGTTATTGACGGTTTAACATTTTTAACAAATTCTGGATTTTGGGTGGTCACAAATTATCCTTCTTTTAGGTCCTAGGGCTATATTTAAGAAGTTATTGACGATTTAACATTTTTAACAAATTCTGGATTTTTGGGTGATCACAAATTATCCTTCTTTTAGCTTCCAGGGCTATATTTAAGAAGTTATTGACGATTTAACATTTTAAAAAAATTCTGGATTTTTGGTTGATCACAAATTATCCTTCTTTTAGCTCCTAGGGCTATATTTAAGAAGTTATTGATGATTTAACATTTTTAACAAATTCTGGATTTTTGGTTGATCACAAATTATCCTTCTTTTAGCTCCTAGGGCTATATTTAAGAAGTTATTGGTGATTTAACATTTTTTAAAAATTCTGGATTTTTGGGTGATCACAAATTATCCTTCTTTTAGCTGCCAGGGCTATATTTAAGAAGTTATTGATGATTTAACATTTTAAAAAAATTCTGGATTTTTGGTTGATCACAAATTATCCTTCTTTTAGCACCCAGGGTTATATTCTTTTAGCTCCCAGGGCTATATTTAAGAAGTTATTGACGATTTAACATTTTAAAAAAATTCTGGATTTTTGGTTGATCACAAATTATCCTTCTTTTAGCTCCCAGGGCTATATTTAAGAAGTAATTGATGATTTAACATTTATAAAGAATTCTGGGTGATGACAAATTATCCTTCTTTTAGCTCCCAGGGCTATATTTAAGAAGTTATTGACGATTTAACATTTTTTAAAAATTTTGGATTTTTGGGTGATCACAAATTACCCTTCTTTTAGCTCCCAGGGCTATATTTAAGAAGTTATTGACGATTTAACATTTTTAACAAATTCTGGATTTTTGGGTGATCACAAATTATCCTTCTTTTAGCTCCCAGGGCTATATTTAAGAAGTTATTGACGATTTAACATTTTTAACAAATTCTGGATTTTGGGTGGTCACAAATTATCCTTCTTTTAGGTCCTAGGGCTATATTTAAGAAGTTATTGACGGTTTAACATTTTTAACAAATTCTGGATTTTTGGGTGATCACAAATTATCCTTCTTTTAGCACACAGGGCTATATTTAAGAAGTTATTGACGATATAACATTTTTAACAAATTCTGGATTTTTGGGTGATCACAAATTATCCTTCTTTTAGCTGCCAGGGCTATATTTAAGAAGTTATTGATGATTTAACATTTTAAAAAAATTCTGGATTTTTGGGTGATCACAAATTATCCTTCTTTTAGCTCCCAGGGCTATATTTAAGAAGTTATTGATGATTTAACATTTATAAAGAATTCTTAAAAATTTTGGATTTTTGGGTGATCACAAATTATCCTTCTTTCAGCTCCCAGGGCTATATTTAAGAAGTTATTGACGATTTAACATTTATAAAGAATTCTGGGTGATCACAAATTATCCTTTTTTTAGCTCCCAGGGCTATATTTAAGAAGTTATTGACGATTTAACATTTTTTAAAAATTTTGGATTTTTGGGTGATCACAAATTATCCTTCTTTTAGCTCCCAGGGCTATATTTAAGAAGTAATTGATGATTTAACATTTATAAAGAATTCTGGGTGATCACAAATTATCCATCTTTTAGCTCCCAGGGCTATATTTAAGAAGTTATTGACGATTTAACATTTTAAAAAAAATCTGGATTTTTGGGTGATCACAAATTATCCTTCTTTTAGTTCCCATGGCTATATTTAAGAAGTTATTGACGATTTAACATTTATAAAGAATTCTGGGTGATCACAAATTATCCTTCTTTTAGCTCCCAGGGCTATATTTAAGAAGTTATTGACGATTTAACATTTTTAACAAATTATCCTTCTTTTAGCTCCCAGGGCTATATTTAAGAAGTTATTGACGATTTAACATTTTTTAAAAATTTTGGATTTTTGGGTGATCACAAATTATCCTTCTTTTAGCTCCCAGGGCTATATTTAAGAAGTAATTGATGATTTAACATTTATAAAGAATTCTGGGTGATCACAAATTATCCATCTTTTAGCTCCCAGGGCTATATTTAAGAAGTTATTGACGATTTAACATTTTAAAAAAAATCTGGATTTTTGGGTGATCACAAATTATCCTTCTTTTAGTTCCCATGGCTATATTTAAGAAGTTATTGACGATTTAACATTCTGGGTGATCACAAATTATCCTTCTTTTAGCTCCCAGGGCTATATTTAAGAAGTTATTGACGATTTAACATTTTTTAAAAATTTTGGATTTTTGGGTGATCACAAATTATCCTTCTTTTAGCTCCCAGGGCTATATTTAAGAAGTTTTTGACGATTTAACATTTTTAACAAATTATCCTTCTTTTAGCTCCCAGGGCTATATTTAAGAAGTTATTGATGATTTAACATTTTTAAAAAATTCTGGATTTTTGGGTGATCACAAATTATCCTTCTTTTAGCTCCCAATGCTATATTTAAGAAGTTATTAACGATTTAACATTTTTTAAAAATTTTGGATTTTTGGGTGATCACAAATTATCCTTCTTTTAGGTCCTAGGGCTATATTTAAGAAGTTATTGACGATTTAACATTTTAAAAAAATTCTGGATTTTTGGTTGATCACAAATTATCCTTCTTTTAGCTCCCAGGGCTATATTTAAGAAGTTATTGACGATTTGACATTTTTAAAAAATTCTGGATTTTTGGGTGATCACAAATTATCCTTCTTTTAGCTCCCAGGGCTATATTTAAGAAGTTATTGACGATTTAACATTTTTAAAAAATTCTGGATTTTTGGGTGATCACAAATTGTACTTCTTTTACTCCCAGGGCTATATTTAAGAAGTTATTGACGATTTAACATTTTTTAAAAATTTTGGATTTTTGGGTGATCACAAATTATCCTTCTTTTAGCTCCCAGGGCTATATTTAAGAAGTTATTGACGATTTAACATTTTTAACAAATTCTGGATTTTTGGGTGATCACAAATTATCCTTCTTTTAGCTCCCAGGGCTATATTTAAGAAGTTATTGACGATTTAACATTTTTAACAAATTCTGGATTTTTGGGTGATCACAAATTATCCTTCTTTTAGCTCCCAGGGCTATATTTAAGAAGTTATTGACGATTTAACATTTTTAAAAAATTCTGGATTTTTGGGTGATCACAAATTATACTTCTTTTACTCCCAGGGCTATATTTAAGAAGTTATTGACGATTTAACATTTTAAAAAAATTCTGGATTTTTGGGTGATCACAAATTATCCTTCTTTTAGCTCCCAGGCAATATTTAAGAAGTTATTGACGATTTAACATTTTAAAAAAATTCTGGATTTTTGGGTGATCACAAATTATCCTTCTTTTAGCTCCCAGGCAATATTTAAGAAGTTATTGACGATTTAACATTTTAAACAAAATTTTGGATTTTTGGGTGATCACAAATTATCCTTCTTTTAGCTCCCAGGCCTATATTTAAGAAGTTATTGACGATTTAACATTTTAAACAAAATTTTGGATTTTCGGGTGATCACAAATTATCCTTCTTTTAGCTCCCAGGGCTATATTTAAGAAGTTATTGACGATTTAACATTTTAAAAAAATTCTGGATTTTTGGGTGATCACAAATTATCCTTCTTTTAGCTCCCAGGGCTATATTTAAGAAGTTATTGATGATTTAACATTTATAAAGAATTCTGGATTTTTGGGTGATCACAAATTATCCTTCTTTTAGCTTCCAGGGCTATATTTAAGAAGTTATTGACGATTTAACATTTAAAAAAAATTCTGGATTTTTGGGTGATCACAAATTATCCTTCTTTTAGCTCCCAGGCAATATTTAAGAAGTTATTGACGATTTAACATTTTAAACAAAATTTTGGATTTTTGGGTGATCACAAATTATCCTTCTTTTAGCTCCCAGGCCTATATTTAAGAAGTTATTGACGATTTAACATTTTAAACAAAATTTTGGATTTTCGGGTGATCACAAATTATCCTTCTTTTAGCTCCCAGGGCTATATTTAAGAAGTTATTGACGATTTAACATTTTTAACAAATTCTGGATTTTTGGGTGATCACAAATTATCCTTCTTTTAGCTCCCAGGGCTATATTTAAGAAGTTATTGACGATTTAACATTTTTAACAAATTCTGGATTTTTGGTTGATCACAAATTATCCTTCTTTTAGCTCCCAGGGCTATATTTAAAAAGTTATTGACGATTTAACATTTATAAAGAATTCTGGGTGATCACAAATTATCCTTCTTTTAGCTCCCAGGGCTATATTTAAGAAGTTATTGACGATTTAACATTTTTTAAAAATTTTGGATTTTTGGGTGATCACAAATTATCCTTCTTTTAGCTCTCAGGGCTATATTTAAGAAGTTATTGACGATTTAACATTTTTTAAAAATTTTGGATTTTTGGGTGATCACAAATTATCCTTCTTTTAGCACCCAGGGCTATATTTAAGAAGTTATTGACGATTTAACATTTTTTAAAAATTTTGGATTTTTGGGTGATCACAAATTATCCTTCTTTTAGCTCCCAGGGCTATATTTAAGAAGTTATTGACGATTTAACATTTAAAAAAATTCTGGATTTTTTGGTGATCACAAATTATCCTTCTTTTAGCTCCCAGGGTTATATTTAAGAAGTTATTGACGATTTAACATTTTTAACAAATTCTGGATTTTTGGGTGATCACAAATTATCCTTCTTTTAGCTCCCAGGGCTATATTTAAGAAGTCATTGACGATTTAACATTTATAAAGAATTCTGGATTTTTGGGTGATCCCAAATTATCCTTCTTTTAGCTCCCAGGGCTATATTTAAGAAGTTATTGACGATTTAACATTTAAAAAAAATTCTGGATTTTTGGGTGATCACAAATTATCCTTCTTTTAGCTTCCAGGGCTATATTTAAGAAGTTATTGACGATTTAACATTTAAAAAAATTCTGGATTTTTTGGTGATCACAAATTATCCTTCTTTTAGCTCCCAGGGTTATATTTAAGAAGTTATTGACGATTTAACATTTTTAACAAATTCTGAATTTTTGGGTGATCACAAATTATCCTTCTTTTAGCTCCCAGGGCTATATTTAAGAAGTCATTGACGATTTAACATTTTTTAAAAATTTTGGATTTTTGGGTGATCACAAATTATCCTTCTTTTAGCTCCCAGGGCTATATTTAAGAAGTTATTGACGATTTAACATTTTTTAAAAATTTTGGATTTTTGGGTGATCACAAATTATCCTTCTTTTAGCTCCCAGGGCTATATTTAAGAAGTTATTGACGATTTAACATTTTTAACAAATTCTGGATTTTTGGGTGTTCATAAATTATCCTTCTTTTAGCTCCCAGGGCTATATTTAAGAAGTTATTGACGATTTAACATTTAAAAAAAAATCTGGATTTTTGGTTGATCACAAATTATCCTTCTTTTAGCTCCCAGGGCTATATTTAAGAAGTTATTGACGATTTAACATTTTTAACAAATTCTGGTTTTTTGGGTGATCACAAATTATCCTTCTTTTAGCTCCCAGGGTTATATTTAAGAAGTTATTGGCGATTTAACATTTTTTAAAAATTTTGGATTTTTGGGTGATCACAAATTATCCTTCTTTTAGCTCCCTGGGCTATATTTAAGAAGTTATTGACGATTTAAGATTTTTAACAAATTCTGGATTTTTGGGTGATCACAAATTATCCTTCTTTTAGCTCTCAGGAAGGACTATATTTAATAAGTTATGATTTAATATTTTTAAAAATTTTAGATTTTTGGGTGATCATAAATTATCCTTCTTTTAGTCTCAGGACTATATTTAGGAAGTTATGGCCGATTTTATATTTTTAAATTTTTAGCTATCAGGGCTATATTTTAGAAGTTATGGACGATTTAATATTCTTAGAAATCTCTGGATTTTTTGAAGATCAGAATCAGATTCGTTCGCCCCTGAGAGGGCTATATTTAAGAAGTTATGGACGATTTAACATTTTAAAAAATTCTGGATTTTTGGGTGATCATAAATTATCTTTCTTTTATCTCTCAGGGCTATATTTAAGAAGTTATTGCTGATTTTATATTTGTAATACAATTTTTTGGATTGTTAGTTTGTCACTAATTATACTTCTTTCACCTTTAGCAGCTATATTTAAGAAGTTATGGCCAATTTAATTTTTCGTATAATTAATCATTATCGTGGATTGATTTGATGGCAGATGATTAGTATTGTATTGGTTTAGGAATTAAAGGTTAAGCCATTTCATTTTCAATGTGAAGTAAAAAATCCAAGTATTAAATTTCAACTCGGGTAGCAAAACCTCATTTTTTAATTTTAACACATTAGTTCATTAGTTTTAACATTAGTTCACTGCAATAAAATTAATGGATTGCGGGAAAAAATGAAACATGTTAAGTTCATTAGCGCCATCTATCTGTTACCGTCAGTATCATTGCTTCGCCACAATCCCGGCGCATGTGATTCAAAAATCCTGTGCGGAGTTTAAGGACAAAGTACAGGTTGTAAAGAGTATCCATAATGTTCGAAATATTTTATTCGAACTTTACATATCGTAAGTTTTTTGGACACAGGGTGGACTTTATGTATAACAAAGCAAACATTGCGCTGCATACATGCAAATGTTTTTATTCGCAAGATAGACACCGGAAATCAGAGTGTGTTCTGGGTGAGCGGTCTAAGTGGTGCGAAAGGAACTTTAATTTCTGTTTTTGATGACGAGGTATCACACACATATCAATATTTAGCATTTTAAATTTTCAAAAAATATATATTTTAATGAGGTCCGTAATATTCCAAACGAAAACGCACGCAAGTTGAAGACGTTGCTGATATATTTTAAAATCCTGTAGATAATTTCCAATTAAAATTTTGTATGTGATCCTTTTAAATCTTTTGATAAATATGAGTGTTACATATTTTTCATTAAAAACTTCTTTTCAATATGGTTCAGATTTTATGCAACGTCCTTTAGAGATGAAAAAGCAAAACCTCATGCCGGAGCATTAAGAATCCACCCAAAAGGCCATCTGAAATATGGCGTCTAAAATGTGCACATATTTGAATAACAAACTAAAGAGAACAAAAATTTTTTCTTCAAGAAATCTAATTTTAATTCTGTAGTTTCGCTTTGTGTTTATCTTACTAAACATGGAAAATGTATTTTTATTGATAAGCGTAGACAGATCATTAAAAAGAAGTCATTTTGAGCTGTTCTTATTAAAATCATGTGCAAATTTTTTTATCACAACATTCCGCTGCTGTATGAACAACCCTAGTTAAAGCATTCACTAGTGCCATCTGTTCGCAGTTTTAGTTAAGGGCAGGCGTTTTTATAAATCTGAACATATCGTTGCAGTGTGAACAACCCTAAATAATATATTCAATAGCGCCATCTGAACGTAGATTTCAACGGCAACACTTACCAACACTTCGTAGCGAAGTTATGAACCTGATTAATAGCTGCGGTCGTTTTTACACAATATGACTATATTAAGCATAGATAAAAACCTATTTTCACTTGCTTTGCAAGGTGAGGACGACCAAAGTTATTTAGATGGCAGCAGTGAATGTAAAACTACAAAAAGACATAAAAAATAATTGGGATTTATTTTGAAAACTTTTGTGGGTCCTACAATTTTGTAAACCTTCATAACTATAATATATGTGCTACACAAAGATGGAAAATGGTCATGTATATCCTTAAAGACGAGTCTAGTCGAGAAATAGTCCGTGATCACTCACCTCAAGTCACAGACAGCAGGGAATTCTGTCATACTTTGGCCCAGATGGCGTGAATCTTGTTGGAAACTTTAAAGAGGTATCTCCTTAAATACGCATCTAATCAATAAATATAGTAGCGTTTAACAAGAAAGACACCGAATTGCTTTGAAATTGAGCCCACACTTTCCTGACAGACAGCTGGGTGGAACAAGGGTCATTTTGGTGAATTATAAACAAATTCAATTACGGATTCTTTAAATATTTGTCAGAGCATTGTAGTATTAAAACATAATTTACACTACGCTGTAAATTCACACTTATCGCACAATAATAATGAAAAATAAAACAAGAAAAAAAGGCGTAAAGTTTGGCCGGGCCGAATCTTATGTACCCTCCACCACTGATGCACACCACACTGTATTACCGGCAGATTAGAGGATGTCAACTTTACATAGAAGTGCATTAGAAAAACAAGTAAGGAAAGGCTAAAGTCGGGCGGGGCCGACTATATGATACACTCCACTTTCTATCCGAAAATAATTCAACTCGGTAAAAAAGTGAAAACGGGTAGAATTTTTGTATGTTTCCTAATCATAGGCTAATATGACTAGGTCCAATTTGTCAAATCGAAAAGAATGTTTGTATCGTGGATATATCCAAATATGGAATAATGTGACTAACTTTCACAATAAGCTCATCCAGTTCAAATATAACGTGTTAAGCTCATTTTGTGAAAATTCGTGCTTTCTGGTGCGGAAAAAGTCTATCCGAAATTTGTATGGGAAATTTTTGGGGCGAAATTTGTATGGGAGCTATATGTAAATCTGAACCGATGACCCATTTTCACCATGGGTGTTTCCAGTTGAAATATGAGATATTTTGAAAGATTTGAAGAAGATCTGTTAAAATATGTGGTTTATAGAGTGGAACAAGTGAAATCGGGAGTGAAATTTGTGTCGGATCTATATATAAATCTGAACCAATCTGACCCATTTGCGCCATGGCTGTTTATAGAACAAATATAAAATATTTCGCCAAATTTGATGAGGATCTGTTAAAATATGTGACTTCTAGAGCGGAAAAAGTCAAATCGGGAGCGAAATTTGTCTGGGAGCTATATCTAAATCTGAACCGATCTAACACATTTTTACCACATGTGTTTATAGTTCAAATATAAGATGTTTTGCCAATTTTGAAGAAAGTCTGTTAAAATATGTGGTATCTAGAGTGAAAAGAGTCAAATCGGGAGTGAAATTCGTATGGGGGCTATATCTAAATCTGAACCGATTTTCTTCAAATTAAATAGCGTTCGTCGTTGTACCGAAAAACTTCGTTGTGCAAAGTTTCACTTGGTTCTCTCTACAATTGCGACCTGTATCGTGATTACAAGAATAGATGGATAGACGGACGGACGGACGGACGGACGGACATCGCTAAATCGACTCAAAAAGTGATTCTAAGGCGATCGGTATAATTAACAAAGGGTCTATCTCGTCTCCTTTTGGGTGACATTATACTCTCGTGGAGTGTATATATGTATATAAAGAGTGATTTTTTTGAGGTTAGGATTTTCATGCATTAGTATTTGACAGATCACGTGGGATTTCAGACATGGTGTCAAAGAGAAAGATGCTCAGTATGCTTTGACATTTCATCATGAATCGTCTTACAAACGAACAACGCTTGCAAATTATTGAATTTTATTATCAAAATGCGTGCTCTGTTAAGAAAGTTCATTGCGCGCTTCCATTTTATGGTCAGTTTAATCGACCCACTGAAGCGGCTATTCGGGCTATTGTGACTAAATTTCGCACCAAATTTACATTGTTGGACATTAAACCACCAACACGCTTACGTAGAGTGCGAACTGAAGAAAATATCGCAGCTGTATCGGCCAGTGTTAATGATGACCACCAATTTTCGATTCGTCGCCGTTCGCACCAATTGGGTCTCTGTTACTCAAAAACGTGGAAATGCCAAAATTGGACTAAGCGGATGGACCACCTAAGACGCAGCCGCGGTCAACATTTAAATGAAATTATCTTCAAAAAGTAAATGTCATGGACCAATCTAACGTTTCAAATAAAGAACCGATGAGATTTTGCAAATTTTATGCGTTTTTTTTAAAAAAAAAGTTATCAAGCTCTTAAAAAATCACCCTTTATATATGACAATATTTGTTTACTATTTCTATAATTATTATAACTTCAACAGTAATCAAACGGTGAACATGAGACAGCAATCTTCAAAACTATGCCCTAAATATTAGGTGTATTGTCAAACGTTATTTGGTGGAAACAATTTCCCTCAGGGCTGGTTTTCCCATTTGTAATTTCATGATTCCAGCTACAGACCAAATGTATGTGGCATTTTTACAAGAACAGTACTAAATTCCATCCATTATGTTTCGCGTGCATATTGGAATGTACACACCTAAGTCTACGCAGTCAGAGCGAATTTGAATATCTGAGCAGTTGCCGTTTGGTTGGCACCATCTTTATCTGCATAAATAAAAATTTCGAAAAATTCTTTACATTTCTCGTCTACACAGTCAGACGAATGTATAGACCGAATTTCATGATTTCAACTTCAGCGGTTTCAATTATATCCCTTAAAAGTACGAATTTCGAAAAATTCCTCTATTTTACGTGTCTGCGCATTAGAGGGATGTACAATGTACATTGTACATTCCAAAATTCATGTTTCTAGCTATTGTCGTATCATTGGTACCATTTGTATCCCCTTTTTGTCGCATTTCGTCCGCTAAAACTTGTATTTACTTTTCGGTGCTTTTACGCTATATGAGGAATGTACGCAATAAATTTCAAATGTATAAAAAGCAGAAATTTTATAAAAAAATTGCTTAAATACTCAATATATTAGGGGGTATTTTCAGTCTTTCTTAGTGAAAACAATTTCCCCTCTGGGCCGATTTCGCCCACTTTCAATTAAAAGCGATCTGCAACCATAAGACACATTTACGGAAAATTTGAACCTCTTAGCTCATTACGTTCGGCAGCTAGACAGACGGACATGGCTAGATCGTCTTAGAATTTTACCACGGCACTGAATATATATACTTTATAGGGTCTCAAGGTGCTACAAACGGAAAAACAAAATGAGTATACCCCCATCCTAAGGTGGAGGGTATAAAAATAAATGCAAATAAATTAAAACAAGTAAGTAAAGGCTAAAATCGGGCGGGGCCGACTATATAATACCATACACCACACCTTGCGCATATACCTCGCTTTGATTACTAAACCCAGGTATTTCATGGGAGAAATTTTATGTAGGTCATATAAATTATACTATAAATTCAACTTTAACCAAATTTAATGAATATGGTAAATAATAAAGTAAGATATTCCGAGTAAAGTAAATATAACATGATCTGGAAAAATTGATCAAGATCCAATGACAAATGCAGATTATACAGCGGTAATAGGATGAATCGGACGGACATTTGAAGGGGGCCTATAACAACACTTGAGGCCTGTGCCAAAACTTGCTCCTATATTTTTCTCATTCACGGTAGGTATTCCTAGTTGAAACATATAATTATCTGCACAATTTGATGAAGATCCGATGTAAGATGTAGTTTCTAGAGCTGTAATAGAACATAATAGGGCCCATTTAGGTTATACCAAAGTATGGACATATGGGCATCTCCCAAACAAGTAAGGAAAGGTTAAAGTCGGACGGAGCCTATATGAGAGAGACTATATGATACACCCCACTTTCTATCCGAATACAATTCAATTCGGTAAAAAAGTATGTGTTTGGCAAAAAATGTTAAATCGGAAAGGACATTTGTATGGGGTATATTGATACCTGTAACGATGTGACCCGCTTTCACCATGGGCTATATCTAAATCTGAACCGATCTTACCCATTTTCAGCATAGGTGTTTCTAGTCCGATTATAAAATGTTGTGCCAATGTTGAAGAAAATCGGGTACAATATGTGGATTTTAGAACGGAAAAAGTCAAATCGGGAGCGACATTTGTATGGGGGCTATATCTGAATCTGAACCGATCTCACCCACTTTCAGCATAGGTGTTTCTAATTAGATTATAAAATGTTGTGCCAATTTTAAAGAAAATCGGGTACAATATGTGGTTTCTAGAGCGGAAAAAGTCAAATCGGGAGCGACATTTGTATGGGGGCTATATCTAAATCGGAACCAATCGATTCAGCTGGTGATTCTAAGCCGATTCTAAACATTAAAAACACACGGGTGTAATTTTTGTCTACGTCATTTCTCATTTCATTTGCCTGTCTAGTGACATACAACCATGATCGCACGAAAGCGTTTTTGAAAATTTTCAAAAAATTAAAAAAATCTAAGACTGTCGAAATTTACACGCGATCCTATCTCGAGATCGTGTGATTTTGTGTACTTTGTGCGACTTTACACGCGATCTGTCATTATACCCACCACCTCCAATAGTATACCCCATACTAACTTTGTCATTCCGTTTGTAACACCTTGAAATATGGATCTGAGACCTTATAAAGTATATATATTCTTGATCGTCTTAAAATTCTAAGACGATTTAGCCATGTCCGTCCGTCCGTCTGTCTGTTGAAAGCACGTTAGCATCTAAACGAAAAGAGCCAGGACGTCTAAATTTTCACAGAATACGTCTAACAATTGTAGATCGGTTAGGATTAAAAGTGGGCGAAATCGGTCCACAGGGAAAAATTTTTCCATCGCAAGGACTGAAAATACGAAAAAAAGAAAATTTGAACACAAACTTTGTGTGGGAGCTATATATAAGTCGGAACCGATCATAGGTTTTCTGAAATATAAGACGCTTTCCAAAATTTGATGAAAATCTGTTAAATATGTGGTTTCTAGCGCGGAAAGAATTAAATCGGGGGAGTCATTTATCTGGGAGCTATATATAAATCTGAACCGATTTGACCCACTTTCGCCATGGATGTTTGTAGTTGAAATATTAGCTGGTTTGCCAAATTTTAAGCAAATCTGTTCAAATATGCTATTTCTAGAGCGGTAATAATCTACTCAGTGGCGAAATTTGTATTGGAGCTATATATATCTGAACCGATCTCGCCCATTTGTTCCAGAGTTGTTTCTAGTTGAAATATAATTTGTTTTGCCAAAATTTGAAGAAGATCTGTTAAAATATGTGATTTTTAGAGCGGAAACAGTCAAATCGGAGGAGACATTTGTATGGGAGCTATATATAAATCTAAACCGATGGGACCCACTTTCGCCATAGATGTTTGTAGTTCAAATATGAACTGGCTTGCCAATTTTTAAACAAATGTGTTCAAATATGATATTTCTAGAGCGGAAATACTCAATTCAGTGGCGAAATTTGTATTGGAGCTATATATATATATCTGAACCGATCTCGCCCATTTTTACCAGTGTTGTTTCTAGTTGAAATATATTTTTTTTGCCAAATTTGAAAAAGATCTGTTAAAATATGTGGTTTTTAGAGCGGAAAGAGTCAAATCGGTGGAGACATTTGTATGAGAGCTATATATAAATCTGAACCGATTTGCTTCAAATTACATAGCGCTCGTCCTTATCCCATAAAACTTCGTTGTGCAAAGTTTCATTTAGTTCTAACCACAATTGCGACCTGCACTTTGATTACAAGAAGAGATGGACAGACGGACGGACATCGCAAAATCGACTCAAAAAGTGATTCTAAGTCGATCGGTATAATAAACGATGGGTCTATCTCTTTTCCTTTTGGGTGTTACAAACAAATGTACATTTTGGAATTAAAATAGGATGAAACACAACCGAATAAACGTCTGTAGCTGAAATGCTCCCACTATCCCCCAAAATTTAGAGCATTTAAGCCTTTTTTGAAGATTGCTGTCTTATATTTACTTTTAGAATTGACTTGAAGTATTATGTGGTAGCCTTGCCTTATAAATATAAAATTTATAAATTTTATATTTATTTATAAAATTAATTTTCCAATATTTTTTGGTTTGATGTTGCCTGTAATATAACTGCACTCCTCTGTGGAATGCAATCCATGGTGGAGGGTATATAAGGTTCGGCCCGGCCGAACTTAACTAAGTTTTTACTTGTTGCTAATAGCTAACATTCTAACGAAGAAAACAGTATCTGTATGTAATAAACTGTAGATATATATATAAAGAGTGATTTTTTTGAGGTTAGGATTTTCATGCATTAGTATTTAACAGATCACGTGGGATTTCAGACATGGTGTCAAAGAGAAAGATGCTCAGTATGCTTTGACATTTCATCATGAATAGACTTACTAACGAGCAACGCTTGCAAATCATTGAATTTTATTACCAAAATCAGTGTTCGGTTCGAAATGTGTTTATCGACAAATTTTGTTCAGCGATGAGGCTCATTTCTGGTTGAATGGCTACGTAAATAAACAAAATTGCCGCATTTGGAGTGAAGAGCAACCAGAAGCCGTTCAAGAACTGCCCATGCATCCCGAAAAATGCACTGTTTGGTGTGGTTTGTACGCTGGTGGAATCATTGGACCGTATTTTTTCAAAGATGCTGTTGGACGCAACGTTACGGTGAATGGCGATCGCTATCGTTCGATGCTAACAAACTTTTTGTTGCCAAAAATGGAAGAACTGAACTTGGTTGACATGTGGTTTCAACAAGATGGCGCTACATGCCACACAGCTCGCGATTCTATGGCCATTTTGAGGGAAAACTTCGGAGAACAATTCATCTCAAGAAATGGACCGGTAAGTTGGCCACCAAGATCATGCGATTTGACGCCTTTAGACTATTTTTTGTGGGGCTACGTCAAGTCTAAAGTCTACAGAAATAAGCCAGCAACTATTCCAGCTTTGGAAGACAACATTTCCGAAGAAATTCGGGCTATTCCGGCCGAAATGCTCGAAAAAGTTGCCCAAAATTGGACTTTCCGAATGGACCACCTAAGACGCAGCCGCGGTCAACATTTAAATGAAATTATCTTCAAAAAGTAAATGTCATGGACCAATCTAACGTTTCAAATAAAGGACCGATGAGATTTTGCAAATTTTATGCGTTTTTTTTTTTAAAAAAAGTTATCAAGCTCTTAAAAAATCACCCTTTATATATGACTATTTTCTTAGTTGCCCTATATGAAGAAAATCTATGAGATGTATATTAAATTAGCATACTTTACCCGCTATCTGCCACCTGATATCCTTTTGAAATAACGAACACACATAATTTTTTTGTAATATTTTTAAAAGTTTATTTTTTATAACTTTATTCATCATTTGTTTTTATATTTTGTTTGTTCGCCTTCTTCCGTCATGTTCTTGTTCTTTAATATTATTATTATTTTTATTTTTGTTTGGTTTTAAATTTCTATAAAGTATATAATATATAATCTGCATTTTGTTTAAATTAATATTATTAATTTTCTGTTCTTTTTTTGTTTGGTTGTTTGTAGTTGTTTTTTGTTTTAAATTTTATGAATTTTGTTAATATTATGATAAATTGTTAATGTTATTATTTGTGTTTTTTTTTTCATTTCATTTCTGTTGTATAATAATAATTATAATAATAATCATGATAATATATAATTAATAAGTTGGTTGTTTTATGGTTGATCATTTTACTTATTATAAAATTGGGGGGAAATTATTAATGAATGTAGTTAGAGGGGGGAATGGAATTGAGGATGGGGCAGGGGTTTTGGTTGTTAAAAACAATATTGTTTTTTCTGTTTGTTGTTAAACAATTATTATTTGTTGTGTATTAAAATCTCTGACTTTGAAATATGATTTTTATTTTGGTTTAAAAAATGTGTTTTTTCTTTACTTTCATTTGTGAATATTCTTGCTTCCCATATGGAACGTTGGAAATTTTATATTTCTTATTATTTTGCTTTAATAAATCGGAAAAAAGGCTTTGTTTTAAAATGTATGTTAACAATATAAAAATACGAAAAATCAGATTATATTTAAAATTTATTACAAATTATTTTGTATTCCATTATATAAAATGTATTGTTTGGTTTATTAGACCTTACAAAATTATTGTTTGATTATTTTTTTTTTGTTGAATAGGAAAATGACAAAATGCTTGTGGGGAATTATATATATTTTTTTCGAAAATAACTTATTGCAGCCCAAGGAATTTATGGTTTGTATTTGAATGCTGCAGAAATCCCACCTGGGTTGGATTCTTTGTTATTGGCGCCCAACGCGATTGAGCATAATACAAAACCTAGCATGGGTCTTATAGCCTCATATCAAAACTTTCCAATGCAATTGATTTGGTCTGTTAGCCTATGATTATTTTTCGTATGAGAAGTACCTCGGCAAAATATTAACGCTTGGCAACTGTCTTGTGCCGGATACTACTTTTGTTATTGGTTATCCACATAACTGGCGCCCAACGTTAGTGTGAAAAGTTATTGGTTAGGCCTTTCTATCTCAATTATACAGCACTTCTACATAACTGGCGCCCAACGTAAAAGTGAAAAACATCCAGGTCATTTAACTGGCGCCCAATGATGAGGTTTATTTCTTTTCTTTTTACTTATATAGCACCAAACCCAGCTGGGATTTTTTTCGCCATCTCTGTTGTATACAAAAATAACAACTTATTAAATGTTTCGATTGGGCTGTCTTAATAATTGTTTTTATATCAAGGGAAGGTTTCTTATTTTCATTTCAAGGGTTACTTCAAATATATTTCTGTATCGTTTTTTAAATACAGAACTGCTGTATGGTTGGTATTTCAAGTTAATGAATTCATAATTATTTGTTCGATTACCTTAAGAAATTCAAAAATATACTCAATGATGATGATGATAATAATATTTTTTAGAGATTTAATTTTTCTTCATCTTCTTTAAAATTCTATTTTTGTTTATTTGTTTCTGGGTTTGTCTTTAATTAAGTGTATTCATATGATTATGGTTTGCTTTTTAATGATAATTATAAATATAATAATCATAATGTTAATAATCATAATCAATAATAATTTAATGTATATTTTGTTTGTTTTGTTTTTTGTCACGTTTTTTCTTGTGTGAAGTCCAACTTTTCTATCATTTTCTATGTTGTGGGGGAGGGGAGATAATATTAAGGGTAGCCTGGGGATGTTCTCTTTAAATTATTTTGTTTATCGTTTCTAATTGTTGTTTTTGTATCGCTCTATATACAAGTAGAAAATAGTAGTTTGACCAAATATAGTTTTTAATGTTTTTTGTTTAATTATTTTGTTTTGTTTTTTTTTTCTTCATTTATTTTGTGTTTTAATACTTTTTTATTATTCGGTGTTTGCTTTCATCCATTTTTTGTTTGCGTTTTGAATGCAGACGGTGTGCCTGTACAAACATGCATTCATTATGCTTTTCAACTATGTATTTTAGGTTTTTGTTTGGATTTGTTTTTCTTTTTTTTTATTTTGTAATAATAATGATAATGTAATAATAATGACCATAATATAACTTTTACTTGCTTGTTTGGTTTAATTTATTTTGTTTGTTTGTTTATGTATCTTTAAATAACATTAGTTTTCTGAATTATATATTTATTTTTAGATTTTCTTTAGATGCCTTTTCAGTTGACGGTCTATTTTGCATTTAGTTTCCGTTTTCCGTTTCCTTTTTTATTTTAATTAAGTTTGCATACAGTACTGCTATAGCTGCTATTTTCCCTAAGGATATTTTCTTCAATGAATGATATTAATTAAAATTATAACATGGCTTTGTTTTTATTTTAATGTTATAAATATGGGCTTCTTTTGTGTGTGTTTGGTGTGAGTTTCTTTTATGATCGCCTCGAACTTAAGTTTCCTTCTTGTCAAAAATCCTTTGCTTTGTCTGCTATTCAGTGGGTAGGGGTTTCTGCACGGGAATGATGACAACGTTAACGAGGAGCTGCACTGGTGAAGGAGTTTCTTCTCTTTGTCTTTGTGAAAAGGGACTTTTACACAATGGGTGTCTTAAGGGGAGTTTTAGTTAAAAAAGATAAATTGACACAAATATCAAATAAATTGGAAAAATAGCTCAAAACTGCATTCTTTTCAGGTTATTAAAAAATATATTATTATATATTTTTCATTAATAAATATACTCTCATAAAATAAATGTTGCATTCGCATTTATTTAGCTCTCTCTAAGTTACAGGAGAATTTAAACTGGCGCCCAACGATGCGGGTAAAACACATGAAACATGGACTGATAAAATAAATGCTGCACTCATTGTTCCCTAGCTCTCAGTCAGGACGAATATTCATTGGGTCAAATTGAAACTGGAAACCGAAGAAACATGAAATATGTTCTGATAAAATAAATGCTACACTAATTGTTATGTAGTTCTCAGTCAGTCGAATATTCATTGGGGAATATTGAAACTGGCGTCCAACGTTAAGTGTAAAATACGTGAAACATGTTCTGATTACATTTTTTGATAACGACAGGTGCCATTGGTGGACATGTTATCGATGTCTCGGTCAGTTATAGAATTATAGGACGTTAAAGTTTGAAAAGAATCGAAAATTAAAAGAACAAATTGAAAAAGTCCAATATTTTTTCGATAAATGTACCAGATCGCACGACCATCAACTCTGTGAGAGATAACTAGGCCCTCAAAGTGTGGTGTTCGCTGTGGACATTACGATATCCGATCCCCAGGATCTGACCTCACTATAAGAGGAGCAGTTGGTAGACATGTTATGGTTATCGCTTAGAAAGCTGACGTCAAAGTTTGAAAATTTTTGATTTCTTTGGATTCAGTGGGCTTAAAATCAAATATTAGAAGAACAATTCGAAAAAAGAATCCGATATTTTGTGCTGAACATGCAATTTGATGTTAAAGTTTGTAACAAAAATTATTTTATTGGATTGTGGGCTTAAAATCGAAAATTAGAAGAACAAATCGAAAAAATCCGATCATTTTTTGTTATCGATAAATGCTTTATTCATCGATTGCTGCCATATTTCGATTAATATGCCAATTAAGGAAAATTGTACTTTGCTCTTCCTTTATTTCCTTAATTTTCCTATACAATTCTCCTTTTTCCGATATTTTTAGTTTCGATAACTCGAAATTTACCGAAAACTTCTCATTGAAATCAGTTCAATATAATCTTTTTTTTCAATGACGATATTTCGATAACTCAAAATACCTCAAAAGAAAAAGTCTAGTAGAGTCAAGTTGCATGTTCGTCACCTCTGTGGGAGATAACTAGGCCCACGAAGTGTGGCGTTCGCTGTGGAGCATATGATATCCTATCACCACGATCTGATAACATTTTGCGATAGAATCCTCTGATTACATTTTTGGATATGTTGTCGACATCTCGCTTAGTTATCGAGTTATCGGACATAAAAGTTTGAAAACAAATTGATCCGATCCAATGAGCTAAAAATCGAAAATTAGCAGAACAAATCGAAAAAATCCGATAATTTTTGTTATCGATAACTGCCTTAGTAATCGATTACTGTCATAGATATCGATTGTGGAATTTCGATAAATATGCCAATCATCGAAAAAAAAATTTTCCTTCCTATTTTTCTATAAAAAGTCGGCATTCTCCGATATTTTTAGTATCGATAACTCGAAAGTTACCGAATTCTTTTTCCCAATTTCTTCTTTTTTTCATTCAAATCAGTTAAAAATAATAAAAATTAGAAAAATCGATTTTTTCAATAGCGATATTTCGATAAATAAGATATTATCGAATTTTTTTCTTTCTTAGTTTCTGTATTGTTTGATTAGTGATCGAGCAGAACAAATCGAAAAAATCCGATAATTTTTGTTATCAATAACTGTCTTAGTAATCGATTACTGTCATAGATATTGATTGTGGAATTTCGATAAATATGCCAATCAACGATAAAAAATTCTTTTCCTTCCTATTTTTAAGTTTTCTGTAAAAGTCGGCATTTTCCGATATTTTTAGTATCGATAACTCGAAATTTACCGACAACTTTTTCCCAATTTCTTCTTTTTTCATTCAAATCAATTAAAAATAATAAAAATTAGAAAAATCGATTTTTCCAATAGCGATAATTCTATAACTAAGATAGTTATCGATTTTTCTTTCTTAGTTTCTGAGAGCGGCTACGTAAACTTCTAAGAAGGAATTGGCGCCCCAGGTAGTGCACCAGTCGTGGGTGCATGTCCCTATAAATGATCGAATTTTGGTCATCTTTCCTAAAATCTTAGCGCCACCACTGGAAAACGTTATCCCGAAGAATAAGAGAACAACATGTAAAACCTTAGGACATATGTTTAATTTGATCAAACCAGATCATAAAACGTCGATGATAACAAACGGCGGCAAACGTAGTTTTTTCTTTTTATATATTATATTTCTATATAAAAACCGAACCTCAATACTGTTAAGGGCAGAGAAAATTTTCCTTAAAAAAAAATAATGTCCATGTCTTAAGGACCTCAATACTGGATTCACTTGAAAAGTCTGTTAGGTCAAAGGGCAGAGAAAATTTTCATTAAAAAAATAATGTCCATGTCTTAAGGACCTCATCACTGGATGCACTTGAAAAGTCTTTTAAGTGTTTTAAAAATTTTCCAAGCAGTTTGTGCTACTTTTCAAAAAAAAAAACTCAAACAAATTTACTTAAGTATTTTAATAAATATTTGCTTAAAATTTTTGACACTTTCTTTTTTCAAACATTATGTGTTAGTTGGAGATTTCCAAAATCATGAAATAAAATCATAGATGTACCTAAGAATTAATTATTATATGGCTTGGCTTTCTAAATTTTATAATAATAATAATCATAATGATAATACATCAGTATTTTTGTCTGTTGTGTACTTACTAAACTTGTTCATTTTTAATGTTCTGTGTTCTTTGCTGCACTTTGTTTATGTTATTATAAAATATTATGGTTGTTGTAATTGTTATTATTATTATTATTAATTTTTAATTAAACTCCTAAATATAGTATTCAATTTTGTTTTGTTTTTCTATCTTTATATATTTATGTATATATATATTATAATTTCTTATTGTTCTATATAAATCTTATACACAAAAATGTAATTGCAAATATCCCTTGCCTTCTTTTTATTATTTAAATTTTAAATTTTTATTTTCTTCTTGTTTTGTTTCAATTTATTTTGAATTGTGTTTTGTATGTGTATGTATGTATGCGTGTGTGTGTATATGTATGTAACTAGTTGATAATAATAATTTCGTAATAATAAATAATGCTAAAATAATAACTATATTGATTTTAATTATAAATATTATAAATTTGTTTTAAAATACCTTTGCCTAAATATGTGTATGAAATAAAAAGTTTTTGAAAGTGGTTTTGTATAAAATGTTATGGTTTTTAGCGTGATTGAATTAATATTATGGTTCAACATTGTCCTGAAGCAAAAGTTGATCTCGTGGCGAAATCTTTAAGACCTTGGTTGGAGTATTGAAAATTCAAAATACAGTGGGAAATTGTAAACCTAACCAATATTAATTTAATTTGTTTTAAATTTTCTTATGGTAAAAATGGAATTATTTTCTGTAGGAAAATGTGTACATGTTAGTAAGATAATAAATCGGACTTTTTGGAATTAATACAAATATATTTCAAGTTCCTGACAGCTTTAAAAAATGGAATAGTATCGCACAAATCTTGGCTGGACTATTAAACGTATAAATAAGAAGATAAAGCTCCAGATAAATAAGAAGATAAGCTTTATGAGAAATATTGTAAATTTATTTTATTAGAATTGATTTGAATAAAATGAGCCGAAATTAAAAAATTTATTAAAGTGATGAATATCACAGTGAAACATTCATACAAGCTGCTGTAAAAATTAGAAGGACCTTGAAATTTCGCATACATCCCTTATATGGCAAAATCACACCAAATATCCTGCCACATCATTCCTATAAACTTATCGACTGATTGGAACATGTATATTTGCAACGCATACTTTTAGGCTCATAATAAATGTACTTCTGAAATCTAATCATGAGCTATTTGTATATTACACGTTTGAATGCCAGAACAAATATTGCCCCTAAAGGTATGCTATTCACAATATTGTTCAATTGTTGTTCTTTCTGTAGAATTTTGCATTTTGCTTTACATTTTATGTAATTAAATAGATGTTTTCGACAAAAAGCAGAATTTTCTTTCTACAATGATTAACTGATATCTATATTTGTAAATGCCAAAGTATCGGTCGGCCTCGCGATTATAATTTTGTTTGAATAGGAAAACGAAATTACTCTTCTTAAAGCAAACGAAATCGTGGAGAGTTCTTTTTTGGCTTCCGAGATGTAGGTCATTGAAATAACCTCCAAAATAATGATTTTTTCAACAATTTAAATAATTATATACTTAAAGTATCATGGATCCACAGCAATCTACGATATCTCAAATCTTTTAGAACATGATTGCTTGGAATGCTC
The DNA here is from genome assembly GCA_947397865.1 of Polietes domitor. Taxonomy (NCBI): domain Eukaryota; kingdom Metazoa; phylum Arthropoda; class Insecta; order Diptera; family Muscidae; genus Polietes; species Polietes domitor. The sequence continues at coordinate 30,831 of CANDYM010000102.1, forward strand.
TTTACTGAATTCAATCAAAAAAGTGGAGATTGGGGCGCATCATATTTAATAGGTTCAAAATGTTAACCTGGATTGTTCATATATTCATTTTGACATTGGCATGGAAATATTTATCGGAGACCCCTACAAATATACATATTTTAAGTCGTGTTAAAATTCTACGACGATCCAAATGTCTGTCAGTTTATTGAAAGCACGCTAGTTTCCAAAGGAAATTAGCTGCCGCTTGAGATTATAAATTGGGAAAATTGGTCCCCACAATTCTTGAAAATTTCTGCCTTATATTTACTCGAGATTTGGTTCGTACACTCGTTTTGTATCATGAACGCTGACCAAAAATGTTCAAAAATCATACTTTTAAGTGTTGCCGTATAATGGGATTAAATTGGAAAGTGGAATAAAAATGTCACCAAAAAACGGCTGAAGTTAAAATCATGAAATTCGGCGGTGTTAACTTCCCTCTGATTCCATGATTCAAAATTGGAAAAAGCCCAGCTTTTGAATCAAAAAATAATAGGAAGCATGCAATTTCGTACATTAGTTATGGTGCTTACCAAAGTCGTCTATAAAATTTAAAGGATTAGTCCACTTATAGTGGGATGTTTTTTAGAGGCAAGAGCATTGGACCAAAGTCGTCCGTCTCTCAAGCTTGAAATGACAAAAATTATACAAAAGTCAGTAAGTAGTAACTGTCTGGTTCTAAATTTTTATAATTGGACATTTTAAAATGTTGGCAACAACCTTCCATCAGTGCTCTTTCAAAATGTATTACTTCCAAAATAAAGTTTTTTTACTCAAAAGCAGCTATTTGACACCACATCCTGGGCTGTCGGGATTCAGTTTGTAGACTCCTCCTAACTACGGTAGGGACTGTAAATATTAGAGTTCGACCGATTAATCGGTTTCGCCCCAAAACTGGTAATCGACCTTCGGCAAAAAGGCCGATTAGTCGAAGCTGAATATTTAGGATTATAAATAAATAAAATTCGATTCATTATAGTTTTTTTACAATTTTCTGATGATCTAAGTATTTTCTTTTTATTGAATCCAATTCAATTTTTATATCGTTATCTATCGTTTTTTGATTGAGTATTTCATCACCTGAAACCCACATTTTTATAAGTTTTCAGTAGAGGTTAAAAACGTTGAAACATTTGTTCATAATTCTATATTTTCATAGGTTGTGAATAAGTATTTAAAATATTTTTTTGGAAAATTGTATCCAGGATGAGGGAATGAAAAACAAAATCCACCAATTAAGTATTCTCCTCTTTAATTTGACACTGATATCAGGACTGACACTGATATCAGGGACTGATATAGGATGTGAATAAATATTTGTTTTTTTTGGAAAATTGTATTCAGGATGATTAAGTCAATTTTGCCTATAGTTTCAGACGTATACCATCCTGTGAAGCGTAACGATATTTTTTTAAAAATGTCCAAAATCTAGACTCGATTCTTTTATTGAAGGAGCTGTTCGGAATAATATTGTCCATGTTAACATTTTCAAACCGATAAACACTAGTTTTTTTTTTGGAGTTCGTAGGTCATACAAATTACCAATTTTTTCCTTGATATCATTCTAGGAGTTTTCATGAAAAGTAATCATTTTTCATAGCTGCGAGATATCCATAGTTACTAATTTTTATTTTGGATAAAATATAACTTATTCGTTTATTTACTTTTGATTGCCAATGGATCCAGCTCTTTGAGGTCGAGTACTTATTGAACTGTTCTCATATTCGAAAGATAAAACTATCCGAAAGATTAAATCGAGTCGTGATATATATTTTTGTTTTGAAAAACATTTGGTTTCGGCTTCAGCCCAAAACAGCATAATCGGTCTAACTCTGTATTTAAGTCCATTTTTGATGATTGTGCTTTTATATATGAGTCATTCCATGTCAAGCGGTACGGTTTTTGACCTCGATAGCTGCAATTGTTTTGAAAGTTTGTGTATGTATTCTTCTCATAAAAATATGGTATACGTATTTTTGAAAAAAATTTTGAAAATTTTTTTCACGAGTTATGACCAATTTAACACCTGTAACTCCTGAAATACTTTATCCATTTTAATGTGTTTTACCTTGTTTTGAGGGCAATTTCAATTACATGTAAAATATGGATGTGGTGTTTTATAGCAGTGTTAGATTTTTTAAAGGTTTTGCAATTTTAATTCTTTTATTTTGATTTTCGAAATGATTACACTAATCCATTTTGTTGAAATTTTAAAGTAGTGTGCTTAGTACTATTTTTAGGCGACTGTGTGAGTTTGAAAGTGGTGAAATGATGGCTTATATTTTTTACGATTTTTATACCCTCCACCTCTAGGGTGGGGGTATACTAACTTTGTCATTCCGTTTGTAACACAAGTATATATATTCTTGATCGTCATAAAATTCTAAGCCATGTCCGTCCGTCTGTTGAAAGCACGCTAGCATCTAAACGAAAGTAGCTAGAACGTTCAAATTTTCCATTAATGCGTCTTATAGTCGTAGATCGGTTGGGATTGAAACTGGGCGAAATCGGCCCAAAGGTAGATTTTTTTCCCTCACAAGGACTAAAAATACCCATAATAATCCCTAATATTTTAGCGTATTTAAGCATGTTTTTTATATTTGTTTGTTTATATTTGCTTGATATTTGGTATGCGTATTCTTTTGTACGAGGTGAAATGGGACAAAAAAGGGATAAAAATGGTACATATTAAACGACAACAGCTAGAAACTCGAAATTCGATGTGTACATTCCTCTAATTGAGTAGATACATAATATAAAAGTATTTTTTCTAAATTCGTACTTTTAAGGGGCAAAATGGGAAAAGAGGGATAAAAATGGTACCAACCAAACGGCTGTACCTAGAATAATGAAATTCGGTGTATACATTCCTCTGATTGCATAGACAAATAAAATACACGGATTTTTTAAAATTCGTACTTTATGGGGTTAAAATGAAAAAAGGGGATAAAATAGTACTAACCAAATGACCGCAGCTAGAGTCATGGAATTCGAAGTAAACATTCCTCTGACTGTGTAGGCACAGAAAATAAACTGATTTTTCGCAATTCGAACTTTTTGGGGTCAAAATAGAAAAATGGGATAAAAATAGTACCAACCAAATGACCACAGCTAGAGTCATGAACTTCGGAGTAAACATTCCTCTGACTGTGCAGACACGGAAAATAAACTGACTTTTCGAAATTCGAACTTTTTGGGGTCAAAATAGAAAAAGGGAATAAAAATAGTACCAACCAAATGACCGCAGCTAGAGTCATGAAATTCGGAATATACATTCCTTTGACTACGTAGACATGAAAAAAAAGGTTTTTTCCAAATTCGTACTTTCAAGGGATACCATGGGTACGGAGGGATAAAAATGGTACCAACCAAACGGCTACACCTGGAATGATGAAATTCGGTGTATACATTTCTCTGAATGCGTAGACACTTAAAATAAATAGATTTTTCGAAATTCGTACTTTTTGGGGTTAAAATGAAAAAGGGGATACAAATAGTACCAACCAAATTACAGCAGCTAGAGTCATGCAATTCGGAGTATACATTCCTCTGACTGCGTAGACACGGAAAATAAACGGATTTTTCGAAATTCGTACTTTCAAGGAATACAAAATTCGTACAAAGAGGGATAAAAATAGTACCAACTAAACGACTACAGCTAGAATGATGCAATTCTAATTGCGTAGAAACGTCAAGGGGGTAAAAATGGTACTAACCAAATGGGCGCAACTGGAATCATGGAATTCGGTGTATACATTTCTCTGACTGCATAGACACGCAAAATAAAAAGTTTTTTTTCCAAATTCGTACTTTTTATTTTACGGCACAAATTAGTTAAATCATGAAGTTAGGTTATTTTGCACTATGTACGTCTGATAATGGATTTTCAAAATGTGTACTTTTGGAATTAAAATAGAAATGAAATACAACCAACTATAGCACCCACTACCTACCAATATTTATGGTATTTAAGCTTTTTGAAAATATAAATATTTATAAGAATATTTATTTTTTGATTTGAAATAAATAATCTTTTGAAATAATTAAAATATTATATTTTAGTTTTTTCGTTTGTATTTTTTGGTCTGTAATCAATATTTGATTTGAACTGGGATATTGTCCTGGCTCAAGACCATTTTGCATGCCATTTGTAAATAAATTTGCATTCTATTAAATATAGATGCAAAATGGTCTTGAGCCAGGGCAATATCCCAGTTCAAATCAAATATTATATTTATTTATAAAATTATTCTTTCAATTTCAATTTTTGGTGTGGCTATATTAAAAAATTATATTTTCCTATAATATTACTGCACTTCTACGAAAACCGAAAACCTCTGTGGAATGCAATCCATGGTGGAGGGTATACAAAGTTCGGCACGGCCACACTTAACTCCGTTTTTACTTGTTTTTTTTTTTAATTTTTTTTTTACAAAATCAACCAGAGTTACAACAAAATCAACAAAATTGTGATTTTTTCATTACTTCATAAACACAACGTATAAAAACAATGAAAAATCCAAGAAAAAATAAACAAATCAAAATAAAAGAATTAAAATTGCAAAAACATTAAAAAATCTAACACTGCTATAACACACTACATCAATATTTTAAATGTAATTGAAATTACCTTCCAAACCAAGGTATAACCCATTAAAATCGGTAAAGTATTGCAGGAGTTGCAGGCGATTGTATGAACACTTCTTTTTGAAAAATTAGTATTTTTTTCACTGTTAAATTGGTCATAAACACTGTAGTAGCCGCACTGTATAAATATTTCCAAAACATCACTAATAGAATATAACAATTTAATTAAAACAGTAAACATAATTAGACGCGATAGTGAATTCGACGGTCTCTAATTTGCTTCAAATACTGTGGCATTCGCTCGAGGCGACCACACCTAACGCACTTTTCCAATACTCCTTCCAACAATTTCAAAAAAATTTCACCTCAGTGCTTCTCGGGTCTGCAAAATGTTTGAAAAATTAATTAAATAAAATTCACTAGATATTCTTTTTTTACAACGTATTATTTTGTATGCTTCATTTCTTTTGTTAATCATAATAATTATATTATATTTGAATAAAGTTATGGGTTGTTAATAAATTTCGTTATTAAAACATAGTATTCTTTTAACGCTGAAGTTGTCTAAAATTGATATAAGTATAATAATTTGTTTTTGCTTTAGTTTTATGTTTAGTTTTTTCTTCTTCTCATTTTGTGAAAATATTTTGTTTAGTGAAAGAATTTTTTGGTTTTTAAAGTTTTGTTCAATATTTTTTAGTTTTTCTTTTCTTTTTTTTGTATAATAAGCTGATATGGTTTTATAAAAGCCGCAGTATTTTTTGGGGGAGTTTCTTGTTCTTTTATTTTTTGTTGTTTAATAGCGAATGTTTGTAGATGACATAAAAAACAATTAGAATTGAAATAAATAATAAATAATAAAACTGATAAAAGAATTGTTAAAATTATTTGTTTTTTTTTGTTTTGCGTCCCTGTGTCTTTATTTATTTAAATATTTTATATGTTTCCGTGTGTGTGTTTTATAGTTGTTTAAGTTTATTTCATTTTTCCGGCTTTCTAAACTAGAGTTTATAGTGTTTGCTTGGTTTTCTTAATTTCCCGTTTGTTTGTTTTTGTTTTTTTATCGAAAACTACTTTTGGTTTTTAACTATTTTTTGTTTGTTTGTTTGTTTTAATATTTACTTTGAAACCATTTTACTAATATTTTTTCATGTCGCTTTATTTTATGTTTATTCCACATTTGTATTACTAAATCTCCTTGTGGTTGATTTCAGTTTTAAGGGGGTTATTTTTTGTTTTGTTTTCTTTCTTTTTGTTTTAGAAAATATTATTGTTTTGTCTTAACGTTTTCGGTAAAGTGCAAAAAATGTTGTTTCCTATGAATTTCGAAAAATTTGTTTGTTTTTGTTGTAGTAGTAGTAGTTTGTCAATATCTTTTGTTTTGTGTTCGGTTTGTATGGGTTTTGTGATGCAATGGAGACATTTTGTTTTTTCATTTTAGTTCATACTTTTGGTTTTGGTTTGAAGTGCGAATTTATGATCTTGTTGTTATAGGTGGGTTGTAGTTTAGAGGAATTCTGCTTATTGTTTTCAAGACAACACAAAAAAGAACAGAAAAATAAAATAGTCTTAAAACATATTAAATCGAAATTAAAGAAATTGAAATAATGCGCACGATTTGGGAAATATCAGAAGAGGAATAAAGAATTTACAAGGAGAACATTTTTTTGCAACATGTTTGCATCCAAACATTTTTATATTTGGGGCAAGTATTTCATAAACAAATAATTTTACTCAAATATAAGAATCATTATTTATAAACAAAATATGTTTTACGTAAATAAATGGATATATAGATTCCAGCAATTATTTTTCTTCCATCATTATTTAAATAAGCTGCCATATTGGCAGACTATTTTGTATCACCACGTTTGAAAGAATGCTATCTTCCAAACGATATGAGCTACGGCATTGTGTGAACGAGCAACAAAAAGTAATTTTTGAAAAATGCATACTTTAGGCTGTGCTATGGAAGTTAGTAATCAATATTTTCTATTTAATTTAATATCTAAATTCAAATAAATGTATTAGTTGAATCAATTAAACAATTTGTTTAAAATTCTTAAACATTTTTAGGTATTTTTTCTATCTCACTTTGCCTTTTTGCTAATTTTGGGTTCTGCTGAAGACTTCAGCTCAACCTTTGGTCTTAAACCAAAATAAATGACAACACATTAATATGAACTAATATATAATGCAAATAAATATTAAATTAAATTAGTAGTAAATAAATTAATACTACTCCATTTTACTGATATTATGTAGCATTAATAATTAGCAAAAAAATTAAATATTTGTAAATTAAATTGTTAAAACAATAATTTGTTTTAAGAAAAATGTTTTATCTGTTAAAATTAAACATTGTTTATTTATAAAAGTAATAAAAAACAAAGCCACGAGCCACTATTCGAACCCGAGACCTTCTGGGTGCAAAGCGGTCACCTTACCTTTGTGATCACATAATAAAAATTCATTGGCATTTACTTGTGAAATTGCTGTATGTAAAATGTTACTTGATATTAACATATTATCAATTTTTTGGCAGTTGTTTAACCCTTTCATGCCCAAGGTTGCCAATAGGCAACATTGCGAGTTAGTCCCATAAAATCTTTAAAATCACATAATTTGCAGAATTAATATTTTTTATTTTTGTTTACATATGTAACAAGGAATATTGAAAAGAGAACCAACAATTTCGGTAACATGGGTCTGTGTAGGAAGATGAAAACTAAAGTGAAGTCTCAAATTTCAATTGTTTGAGTTTCTTGTAATTCGAAATTGTTTAGAAATTCTTCTTATTTTTATTGGATTTTTTCGAGTACAAGAAAAACTGTCTTTGTTATTCGAAGTGATATATAACAAAGATTTTTTGTTTAATCGATATCTGCTGTATAATGATTTTAAGAAACATCATGTTACTCATATCTGAATTAGAACCCCAAGACTCTATACAAATCATATTTAGGTCCATACCTTATCAAAAAGCATAGTAACTTTTGTATATTTATTAAAAAGAAAATTCGGGCATGAGAGTGTTAAAAGAACTTCTTCAAAAGTGGGGAAAATGTACATTTGGATTTTGAGATGCGACTAAAATGAGCTTCCTATGGAAGTACTTCCATATGTGTTTTCATACGCGTCGCATGGTTTTCAATTGGTCATTGGTCAGATGTAATGCGGTTAGATCTAAGCGATCATTATGCGACCCGTTGTGCCTAAGAGTACTGCATGCTTCCCTTGTGAGGAATTGTTAGGAGGTCGGAATGAACATGTTAGGCCAGGTCTTTCTGAGATGACATTAGAACCAACTCCACAATCATTTTGGAGCTGTCTGTGTATACTTCAATGCACCAATACTTCGCGTGATCAGATAGCGAGAGCTCACTACCACGTAAACGGGGTACTGCAAAGGTTGGAATCCTTATCTTTTTGGTAAAGAGCACTAGCTCCGTGCTCTGCTTGGATTCACTTCAAGGTTATTAACACAGTGCGATGGCTTTATACATTTGAATACATAAGGAGTCCTCGTAGAGTGATGAGACTTTGCACCGAGCATTTTCTGATCGCAATTAAGAAAAATGTGAAGTTTCATCAAAATCGGTCACGCCCATCACATATTGCTCTTATAACTAAAAATAATTTTGTCATACAAAACTTTTTGTTTTATTCCAAATTTCATGAAAATTTTCACAGAATTGAATATTGACAAAATGAAAAAGTTTTGAAAATATCAAAATAACTGCTTCGTCCATCAGATACCGCCTACATAACTCAAAAGAATTTTTTCATACAAAATTCTTTCTTTTGGTTCGAATGTATATACTGCTGCGGGGGAAAAATAGCACCAAAATCTCTATGGGCCTTTCTTCACAATTTTCTGTATTATATACCCACCACTGTGAAGTTTTAACACATATTTTAGAAAAAAAGGGTTGTAATAGATTAAAATTCAAAAACTATCCGTTTTATTTATTGGGATTTACATAAAATATAGCCAATATATATATAAAGAGTGATTTTTTTGAGGTTAGGATTTTCATGCATTAGTATTTGACAGATCACGTGGGATTTCAGACATGGTGTCAAAGAGAAAGATGCTCAGTATGCTTTGACATTTCATCATGAATCGTCTTACAAACGAACAACGCTTGCAAATTATTGAATTTTATTATCAAAATGCGTGCTCTGTTAAGAAAGTTCATTGCGCGCTTCCATTTTATGGTCAGTTTAATCGACCCACTGAAGCGGCTATTCGGGCTATTGTGACTAAATTTCGCACCAAATTTACATTGTTGGACATTAAACCACCAACACGCTTACGTAGAGTGCGAACTGAAGAAAATATCGCAGCTGTATCGGCCAGTGTTAATGATGACCACCAATTTTCGATTCGTCGCCGTTCGCACCAATTGGGTCTCTGTTACTCAAAAACGTGGAAATGCCAAAATTGGACTAAGCGGATGGACCACCTAAGACGCAGCCGCGGTCAACATTTAAATGAAATTATCTTCAAAAAGTAAATGTCATGGACCAATCTAACGTTTCAAATAAAGAACCGATGAGATTTTGCAAATTTTATGCGTTTTTTTTAAAAAAAAGTTATCAAGCTCTTAAAAAATCACCCTTTATATATATATATATATATATATATATATATATATATATATATATATATTATAAATATTCAAAATTTGGGCGGTAAGAAAAATAGCATTACAATCATAAAATTACGCTTAGTCATTATACCCTATGGTGTAGGATATAAAAAGCAACATTTGTATGTGAGCTATACCGAAATCTGAACCGATTTGCCAAAAAAAATTCGTTGAGCAAAGTTTCATTTAGTTCTAAGAAGAATTTAGTTCTAAGAACAATTGCGACCTGGACTTTGATTACATGAATAGATGGACGGACATCGCTAAATCGACTCAAAAAGTGATTCTAAGTCTATCGGGTGTTACAAACAAATGAACAAAGACAATATGCCCTGTGGTGTAGGGTTTGGAAATCTTTAATATTAGGGTGTATGCCCTTTTGTTGGCAATAACGGTGGTGCAAAGTCTCGGCATTGAGTTGACCAGATCTTCACATTTTTTTTTGATTTTTTCCACGATTCGTTAACAACAGCCCAGAGTTGTTTATTATTTGTTGGTTGGCATCTGACACGTCTTTCTTAACGTCAGCACAAAGATTTTCAATTGGGTTAAGGTCTGTCGACTGTATTGGGCCTACTCCATAGTACGAAAAACATCCCCACACCCTGATGCTAGAACCACTGGGCTTGATTGTCTTGCAAGTGAATTGTGGGTTATATTCGGCATTCGATGGTCTTCTAACATAGGACCAAACACCTTTACCACCATATAAAACTTATTCACTGCCCAGTTTACATGTTCAATCAAAAAGTGGATGTCGGTGCTATTTTTCTTGCCGGCACTGTATATATTATATATATATATATTATTATTTATTCCTTTTGCTCCTATGTGGAGCCGAGGGCCGTCCGCATATGCCACTACCTTAATTCGTCTACTGTCGAGTTCTACACGTATAGAATTCACAACGAGTAGCTATAAAAGATGAGAGTACTCCTTCTTGGCATGTTTTGTATTGTCACAATTACCCTTCGTTGTAGTAATAATTCTGCAATTCCCGTAGGTTCCTATGACATTGTCCCCGATGTGTTTATATTATGCCTAGATGGCACCAAGTGTGTGTACTGCTTGAATTCCATGGATCTCTCAATGGCTCTTACTACTTCATGCTCTGCCGCTTCCTTTAAGCGTCCTTTCCGGAAGGCATATGATGAACTATCAAGTTTCATACGAATGCATAAATCAGTGAGTCTTTCACGTTTCTTCAGCAAGAATGACGAAAAGCTGATGTGACTTCATTTTCCGCCTTGGGAATTAATAACACCCCTATCGACTAACTCGATGGTATACCATTGACAACCATGGAATTAAAATACCTTAAAAAAGCAGACCCTATATCTAGACTAATTCATAGTTATTGCGATTTTTTATTTCATTTTTTGACGAGATTTGAACTAAAATAAAATTATTTATACCGACCATAGCGTGGAGTGCATCATTTGCTACTCCTTTCAATATAAATTTCATTATTATTTTTGCTATGTGGACTCCAATGTTGGCTATAGTGGACTGGTACGTTCTGAAGGACAGCTTTAAAATTTCTGCCTAGTTTTTGAGGATACAGATACCTAATCAATCAAATCAAAATTTTCCATTAGATCATTATTTCCAAAGCATCATATGAAACTTAGGCCTAAATAGGATTGCCAAAATATAAATGGAAAATCCTGGATTAGCGGAGAACATTTTCCGGGAAAATGGGAAAAGAAAAGAAAACCGATCAAATCGCCGGAATATCCAATAATATTAGTCTTCAATATTTGGAAAAATCATTATTTTTTAGCGGGAATTTTACAAATTTTATTATAATGCTAATAAGTACTATAGTACAGTCATTAGATCCAAAATTTAAAGTTAAAAATTTCTCCATCTCCATAATCTTGATAATTTCCCAAATCTAGCAACAATGCATCAAGCTAATCAAATACTTTGCAAATATTGGGTGTGTGTGTGTTTTTATTTTATTTTGAAATAGTCTTTTTGGGTTTTTACTTTTGGTTTCTATGATTTTGGTTTCAAGTTGTGTGTTTTGATTACAATTTTCTAAAATTGTCATTGTTCATTTAAAGGTGCTCTTTAAACATTTCTTTGTTCTTTAGTTTCTATTATTTATAATAATAAGAATAATAATAATCAATTGAAAGGAAATATTGAATAAATCATGCAAACCAATCAAATCAATTTATTTCATTTAACACGGACGGAATTTTTGAAATATAATTTACCAATAAATCAGAGGCGGAGCTGAGGAGAAATCTTCGAAACGAAGAAAAACAAAAAGAAATGAAAATAATATTTTCGAAAAACAGAGATTTTCAATTAAATTAGGTTATTTAGTTTTGTCATAAAAACCTGCTTTGCTTTTTTCGGTTTTGTCTTATTTTTGTCTTTATGTATGTATATATATATATATATATATTAATAACCGTTATTAATAAATATATTTTTTTTGTTTATTTGTATTTATTCTTTTTTATTTACAGTATAAATTCGATTACTGTTTCTTGTGTTTTCTATGTTTTTTTCTCTTTGTTATACTTATATAGGTAAAAAACTAAGTGTTCTTTTTTTACTTCTTTTAAAAAAGTATGTCTGTTATGTATGTATGTATATACAAAAATTTAAGGAAATCATGTCGACAAACAAATGGTTGATTAATTAAATATTTCTGCTTGTTGTGGCATTTTTAATCTTTGCGGAAGTGAGTTCTTCAATAGCCGTTTTGAATATTTCAGTATTATTTCGCAATAATCTGTTTTGTTATTGTGTTATTTTTAATATTTTTAGATTTTAATGTTTTTGTTTTGTTTTTCTTTTAATAAATGCACTTTCTTAGCTTGGTTTTTTCATATATCTTTTTGTTTTTAATAATTTCATTACAAGCACTACCAATTATTGTTCAATGTATATATTTTTTCTTTCATCTTCTTGTTTTTTTTTTTTGTTTCAATATAAAACCTAGGAATTAACTCAGGAAAACAAAGCTATTATATTAGTTTCTTTTTTCAAATCTAAATTTAGTAAAATTAACAGCTTTTGAAATTTATTGAATATCTTGTTTAGTTCTTATTTGTCACAGTGTTTTTTGCACCAAAACATATTTTCCAAAATGCACTCTAAATGTGTCGATGGGGCTTATTGTGTTTTATTTCCTTTTTTAAATCATTGAAACGAAATTTGTAGGCATTTGGGCCAGAAATTTGATTTAGAAAACAATTAATCTTACATTGTTAAATTTAATGATAATAGAGCATAAGTACAGTCTAAAATCTGCATTAAGTTTTGTTCCAGAAAGTTTACAGCAAATTGAAATTGGTTGTCATTTTCCAAACATGGTAAAACTAATAAATAAATTAGATTTGGAAAAATATCGATCTCTTACTAAAAGTCTGGTATAATACTATACTTTGTATAATATTCCTCTAGTGTTAATACCTTATATGTGTCGCTATTTTGCTTCAAGTTGGGAGTCAATTGAAATCTTGAAACGCGTTTTCTGCAAAATCAATTTCAGACTTATGTCTGTCTTGAAGTAATTGAGCTATATTATATGCTAAATAGTCTACAATCCATAGTTCTGTAAAATTGAAAAGCATTATTTTCAATAATGTGGCTTTAAATTACTCATTTTGAGTAAAATAAAAAAATTAAATATTTTAGCATTTTCATATTCAGATTATCCGCAATTTACATTTTAGTCATTCCATATCAAACTGTACGAAAAAGGATGTTATGAGCATTTTAAAATTGAGGAGAATACGAAAAACGATGTAAAGTGAAAACTAGTAAATGGATTTTAAAAACTATTAACTCCTTTCAAGGATATCACTGTTTGAGATTCCATAATATACTTGAATCGGATGATAGACGTCTGAAACTAAAGAAGAAATGGAGTTAATTGGCGTCGAAAAAGGTCCTTTCAAAAATTACTCCTTCATTATTGTTCAAGGCAAACGGTAGAATTTTTTAGAAATAAATATATTTTTTGGACCTTACTGTTTTACAATACATATTGCAATTACATGTTATACACTCCACGAGGGTATTATGTCTTAGTGCATTTGTTTGTAACACCCAAAAGGAAGCTAGATAAACCCATTGTAAATAAAATACCTTAGACTTAGAATCACTTTTTGAATCGGCTTAGTAATGTCCATCTGTCCGTCTGTCTGTCTATCCATCTATTCTTGTAATCAAAAACCAATTTACAATGGTATTTTTAAAACAGTGCCCTATGACAAAATTTCAGATTTCGATGACCTATACTGGATGCATTATAGCATAATGAACTGAGCAGCATTTCATTTTTCGAAATGAAAAATTATGAAATTGCTATAAACTTCAAGAATTTTTAATGATAATATCCCAAATTCTCCACGAATTATAAAATCAATAGTGTATTTCAATCTATTTCCTTTATATATTTTTCAAAACGTCTTCGACGCTACCGTGGAATTGAGGTGTCACATAAACCAAATGTATTCGCGGCGAAAATTATTTTTTTTTTTGAGGAAAAGTATCTAATTATAAACTCAGTCCCTGTAAACTCCTTGACCACACAGAAATAAAATTATTGATATAAAAGGCCACCTTTGTTGGAACATACATATAGTCCATGTCTTCGGAATACACAAGAAGGTGCTTATATCGGCAAAATATTTTCCATGGAATTGAAAGATTACCATATACTAACCTTATTCTATTACAATTAAAAAATAATAATTTATTGAAACTCGCGAAACAACTATATTAAAATTCGTGATTTTTTTTGGATAATTTGTAGGGTTTGCATCCCGGGATTTCCCGCGGGAAAATTCCCGGGAATTCGCGTATTTTTCATTTCCCGTATCCCGGGAAATTCGTATCCCGCGGGAATTCAGTAGAAATTTACATATTTATTCGCATATTTTTTTTATCATTTCCTCAATGAAAATGTGCAATAATTTAGCTCATATCGATTTTAATAAGGTATGTCAAATATTGCAGTTCGATGGCAAATGCGTTCGGATATGCAGCCAAAATTCGCTTATTCTGGGTCAAACTCCATGTGAAAGAATTTAAAAATCCGATTTTGGGCGTGTATCCAAACGCCCAAAATAAATGAAGTCAGTCGTTGTTTTAATATTTTAAACAATAAAATATTGTATTAAAAAGTCAAGATAGATGTCTAAACAAAGAATTTATAGTTTTCGAAGCAACAGGACAAAGAACTGACAACATAAACATTTTATTTAATGCTCTACTGACTACATATGTTGAATGTGAACTATCGTTCTCCGCAGCGTCCACATTTTCGAATAAAATAAGAAATATCTAATGAGGCCATAAATGCATTGTCTGCTCTTAAATCCAATATACACATGTAAATTTTGATTGCTTACATTTAATTAATTTTCAAACTTGAAAAGATGTTTCAATTGAATTCTGTAACAGGTTCGTTGTGAAATAACTTTTTATTTTACTGAACTGGGAAACTCTCCTGGCTTAATACCATTTTGAACCTATATGTTATAGAATGAAATTTATTAAAAAATAGCATGGTGACATTTATTATTTGACTACACACTACCACTATCATGATTTCCACCCTGTGAAAGGTTTCGTCAGATGGCCTCATGAAGTAAATGATTTTCACAAACCAATGAGAAGCACAGCTCCCTTGCGAAATATCCGTTCAAAAATAGCTCCAAGTAATAAAGCACACATGTCACCTGAATAAAATGTGAATGTTTCATTGGAAAAAATAAGCTTAACTCATGGTAAACGATATATTGACGATTTCCCGTGCTGTCCCGGGATCCCGGGAAATTGAAAAAATAATTCCCGTTTCCCGGGAAATAAAAAGTACGGGAAAATGAAAACCCTAATAACTTGTAATGTAGATTGTTTGGAATTATGTTGACGTGACGCATTGAACCAAAAATACAAGTAAAACGGTGTAAAGTTCGGCCGGGCCGAATCTTATATACCCTCCACCACGGATTGCATTCCATAGTATTACCGGTAGATTAGAGGCTGTCGACTTTACAATGAAGTGAAGTAACATATTTTGAAAATTGTGATATTTTTTAAAGCATGTATATACTATATTGGTTTACGATTTCAAACTATAAGTTGTATTTAAGTGCACTGTTTTAAATAAATTTCATTGCTTCATTATTCATTAATATTAATAGTCTACTACTATATATTAGAGTGGCTTCTTTTGTGAGGAAGGAAAAAATGTTGTTAATGTTCCCAACTAAAAATGAAAGATTCGTTTGTTTTATGTGTTCTCCCGAAATATTTGGCGTTTATCATTGTCCATTCGTGAACTGGACGCGTTCAAAATAACCTCAATAAATCAGGTTTTTCTTGAATAAAACTCACGCTGAGAATGGTATTGAGAAAAAAACCGCTAGAAATTAAAATCCGACCCGAGCCTTATCAAACCATATTAAAAACATGCAATATGACCCAAGGACAGATTTATACTATTTTTGTGCAATTTTTGATGCATTTTTTATAAAAACCGCAATAACTTCCACATATGTAGTTCGATTTATTTTTTAGGCGCCCGTTGCAGAGGTATTGATAACCAATTGCAATTTTTAGACTTTGCTAACCCATTAAGGGCCGCAAATTTTTTTCTTACTGTTAATACTCAGTGGGTTAAATGTAAAGTAAAAACTGAAATATGGGGTTATTTACATCGTAAAAACATTCTAGTCTTATATAAAGCTAATTTTTGGAAAGAAATTCAACCATTTCCATTTTTCTCTCTTAAAAAATAAAACATGAATAATCTACAAAAACTTTATAAAGGGGAAAAATTGAAATGGTTGTTAATGCTAAATTAACATAGATTGACGCATGAAATTAAAAGTATATTTAGCAGATTTTCTTCTCTTTCATTTGATACCCATACCACCATTATATGATACGCAAAACTGCGAAACAAAATTATTGAAACATTTACATCCTTTGGAAATTAAAAGTCCTGTAAAAAAGACAAACGACCACGAAATAGAAAACTGAGTATGAGTTTTCCTATTAGTGACCTATAGTTTCACTTCTATATAATCTCGTTTTTGGGAGGGAAATCATGTCGCAAGGTTTTATTGTAACATCTTATGTGAAGTTTTCCTCCCAATTTATTTATTGCAAGACCAAAATTTCAGATGTTTATTTTCAAAAATTAGCTTTTTGTAAGACTAGAATGTGTTTATGATGCATATAAACGCATATTTCAGTTTTTACATCAAATTTAACCCACTGAGAACCAACAGTAAGAAAAAAATTGTCGGCCCTTAATGGGTTACAAAGTTCTAAAGATTGGAATTGGTCATCGATACCTCTTCAACGATCCAACAAAAACACAAATCGAACTAGAAATATGGAAGTTATTGCGGTTTTTATAAAAAATGCAACAAAAATGTTAAAATTCTACCCTCTATTCTTGATTAAAATTCAAATTTTTGATATGGTTTGATGAGGCTCCGACCAGATTTTAATTTCTAGCAGGTCTTTTCAAAATACAAACTGATTTATAGAGGTTATTTTTAACGCGTCCAGCTCACGAACGGACAATGATAAAAGCGAAATATTTTGGAAATATTTTTGAAGCCACTCTACTATATATAATACTGCAATACTCGAAAAAATGAACATGAGGGAGTAATCTTCAAGAAACTGCTCTAAAGATTAGGTGTATTGTCATTCGTCATTAGAGAGAAATATTTTCCCTCAGGACCGATTTCTCCCATTTGCAAATTCTTGATTCAGCTACATTGACAAGAAAAGTACAAATCTCAGAGATACGTTATGTTTCGCATCTATATTGGAATCTAAACACATCTAAATTCATGATTCAAAGTACATCCGTTAGCTTGGTACCATATATTTTTTTAAAGTACGATTTTAAGGACGATTTTTGGAAAAATTCTCATATTGTGCATGTTTACGAAGACAGACGAGTGTATCCACTGAATTTCATGATTCCAGCTACAACCATTTGCGTGGTATCAATGTTATCCCCTTTTGATCCTAAAGGTACGATTCGAATCGAAGATATCTTTATTTTTCGTGTCTACACAGTCACTACAAAGTACACATCGAATTTCACTATTCTAACTGCAACCGTTTGTTTGATACCATTTTTATCCCTTACGCCCCATTTTCCGTCTTTTCGCGTCTACACAGTCAGATAAATGAATACTCCGAATTTCATGATCTTAACTTCAGCGTTTTGTTTGGTACCATTTATATCCCCCTTTCCCAATTGTATCCCTTAAAAGTACAAATTTCGAAAAATATGTCTTCTTTTACGTGTCTACGTAATTATAGGGATGTACACGCCGAATTTCATATTTCTAGCTGTTGTCGTATCATTGGTACCATTTTTATCCCTTTTGTCCCATTTCACCCGCTAATTTGTTTTGTACTTTTTGGTGGTTACTTGTTACTAGAGGAAGGTACAAAACAACTTCAAGTGTATAAAATGAGATATAAATCAGAAGTTTTCTAAAAAATTGCTTAAATAGTGTAAATATTAGTGGTATTTTCGGTCTTTGTTAGGGAAAAAATTTTCCCTCTGGTCCGAATTCGCCCACTTTCGATCCCAACCGATCTGCAACCATAGTACACATTTGCGGAAAATTTCAACCTCCTAGCTCATTTAGTTCGGAAGCTAGCGTGCTTTCAAAAGACAGACATGGCTAAATTGTCTTAGAATATATATACAGAATATATACTTTTTGGGGTATACGTTGAATATTTCAAGGTGTTACAAACGGAATGACAAAGTGAATATGCCCCCATCCTGTAGGTGGAGGGTATAAAAACAAGTTACAGTGGATTCCCGATGTAATGCACAATTAACACATTGAGTGCCACGTTTCCGTGTGATACCTAACCCGTCGTGGGGTGCCACGTCGTACGTTTCCGTACGACAGTGATTGCTTTTACTTATAGTCCAAAAAAAGGTTTGGCCTCCTGGGAAGGTTTGCGTCAAAACCGCTTGGCACTCAATGTGTTAATGGTCTGCCGTGTTCGCTAAATCTCCTAATAACCAACTAATTACGAGAGGAAATTTAATTATACAAAAATATACAATTTTTCAGTTTTATTCGAATTTTACAGCATTTTGTCAAACAAGTTTTTAAAAGGTCGTTGGAATTATAGTGAATATTACAACAACAACAATATTTTATTGTACAGAGCATTCTTCATGAGCCTGAATTATTTCTGTTTCTTGCTGAAGGTATTGCTACATTTCTGTACATTAGTGTAATCTCAAGAAAACTACTACTTTCAGCAAAATTAAATTGTAAATAAATTTTGAAGAAGAAATACTTTTTTTTGTATAAAATTTGATTCATAAAATCATATCGTCTAGCATGGAATGACTCATATACGAAATTTTTATTGCTTTTTTTTGATCTTTACAAAAAATTTTATCAAAACTTTACTCACTGAGATCTAAAATGAGAAAAAGTTATGTGATCTCCTTTCCCTTTTCCCCCTTCTGTTCGATCTTTTCACCCTTACCCCTCATCTTTTTCATTGTCTGTTTTTTTCCATCCCACTTTGCTTGCCCTTTTGAATAAACATTAACACGCGCTGGCAACGTTGTCCTCCGTAGTTATTGGTCCACCATTTTTGCAGTTGCTAAGCTATACCACTCTGTATTATACCTTAATACCCTCTGTGGCGTATACTTGATAGCAATGCCAGTTAATATTTCCCATACGACACCAAGCACCGCGAAAGTTTTATTTGAATGTAAATGTAAAATTTTTAAATTTCAATCACTGCTGTGCAAATAATGTAGACAAACAAACAATCTTTGTTTTCTATCAACAAAAAAAGAGATACTTAAAATTTGTCAATTTTCAATTTATATATGTTTTAGTTTTCTTTCGATCTAATCTTATTAAGAGTAGGCATGTATATGTAATAATTGCATTTAGTACCCTGTATCCTATGTGTGGTTTTATGTTTTCATTATTTTGTTTTATTTTCATCTTCAAATATTTCAATATATAATAAATAAGAGCTTGTGTTGTTGTCTATCCTTTTCATTAGTTGTAATATTTTACGATCTGTAGTCAATTCATTCTTATGTTTGGGTTTCTTTTTTTTAAAAAAAGCCTTGATTTTTCCATAATGATAAAAAGGCAAAAATGTCTAAGTTGTTTTCTTTTGTTTTGGTTTTATATGCAAAAATTTAAGAAAATGTTTTCCTGTTTGCTTTTTGTTCAATATTCTTGTTTTCTCTTGTTTGTTTGTATTTAATGTAAAGTGCAAAATAGTTGTAAACCTTATAATTCAGAGGCTTTTTGTTTTTAATTTTATTTTTCAAAATTTTTATTCTCATAAAATTTTGTTTACTATTCTCTAAAAAAATGCTAATTTAGTACTAGTAGTTATTTGTTGTTGTGTTATTTTCTTTTAATACTATTTACAATTCATAATAACTTGTTGTTGTTGTATTGGTTGTTTTGTATTTTATTTATTTATTTTTAAAATGGACTAGTTTCTGATTTTTTGCATTTTATCCTTTATCATTCATTCTTAACATTATAACATTCTATAAGAATGTCAATCGTCCTAAAACTATTTAATAATAATTATTATAATTGTTAATTTTAAGTTTAATAATAATAATAATCATAATAAGTGTTGTGTTTTTCATATTGTTTTGTTTTTTATTTATTACAAATAACTTTTAAATGTTAGTTTTTATTATTTCTTTTTTGCATTTAGATTTTAATTCATTTTGTTTGTGTACATTAACAATGTTGACGCTTATCATTTCATTTTGAAGAAATTCCAAATTCAAATAAAACATTTCCCTAAAATCATGTGCATGTGTTTTCTTCTTCGTTCTATAGAACCAGTGTTCGAGATCTCGTCGTTGTTTTATGAAAATCCTTAATTTGAATTGATTTAACTTTGTAGATTCGCCAACATTGTTTTTTAAGGAACGTCAAAGATAACTGTATTGTTTATTATTTATTTACAAACTTACATATAGATTTTCAATACTGATATTGATAAATAAAATTCAAGTCAATTCAATTAAAGTTTCAAATAATTTATTGTTAAGGATTTACTTAGGAATTTTTCTAGAGATTTTACAAAACCGATGTATGTATAGGAGGATTGAAGGGATTTTAGTTCTTGTTTCGTACAAAGAAAATCGCTATAATTTCAGAGCAGCTATGAGTAGTAAAATAATAAATAAGAACCCAAATGAACACAAAGTCCATAAAAATGGATAATTTGCGGAGAACACTGCCAGAATACATAGAAAAAAAATTATGATGCTTCAGGTGCATGGAAGGGAGTCTATTAATAAATATGGATTTTGGGCACAGGTCAATGGAGAGCACATTTCAGGATATTCGATCATTATTTTGTTTGCGAAATGTTTAATCACAGCTGGTTTAGCCTATTAGAGAAATGTTCTCATTTTTCATTGACACCTGCGAAGTCCTTAAACCTCATTTTCTGTTGTTGCAGCGCCTCAAAATGCACTACAATTTGAGCTAATTAAATTAATAGCTTATACTGACTGTTTATCGATTGTGAACGAATTTTAAACTCTATTTGGAACTTGATTTAATTTCAGTGACATTATTCATTTCTTGGAAATTTATTGGAAAAAATATAATACATTCTGACAACACTTTTTTGATATGAATAGGACCATGTACACATGAAACTCGAGATCGTATGTAGATCTCTGTGTACTCGTTTTTATTATGATCTCTAAAAGTCTTGCAAAAAGACATAGATGTTTTAATAATTTATTTTCGAGGCCGATCTTATATACCCTCCACCACGGAGTGCATTCCACTGAATTACCGGCAGATTAGAGGCTGTCGACATTACATAGAAGTGCACCACCATATTTGGTAAATTGTGATGCTTCATTATTACATTATTAATAGTTCTCTACTATATATAAATATAAAACTTTTGAGTGTAATCAAAAAGTGAACATGAGGTAGCAATCTTGAAAAATATTATTAGATAGAGACAATGTCCCTCAAGCCAGATTTCGCCATTTGAAATTTCTTGATTCCAGCTACAGGCTAAGGGCTGTACCAATTTGATAGGAAATGTTCTAATATTGAAGATCCAATATGTTTTTGAGAGTGGATTATACACACCTAACTTCATTATTTTAGCTTGGTACCAGTTTTACTCCTCTTTTCAGTTTGACCTTAAAAGTACGAATTTAGAAAAATTCTTTCCTATTATTTTACGCGTCTTTGCAGTCAGACGAGTGCAAATATTCTAGATACAGCCGGGGCCAAATTTAATAGATCCTGAAGGTACGAATATCGAAAGATCTCTTTATTTTTCGTGTCTACGCAGTAAGGAATGTACACACCGAATTTCATTATTATAGCTGCAGTCGTTTGGTTGGTACTATTTTTATCGCCACATTTTCCACCTAAAAGTACAAATTTCTAAAAAAATCCTTTTAAATAGTTTCGCGTCTTCTCAGATTAATGTCTTCACCAAATTGCATGATTTCAATAACATGATTTCAAGGGTCCGGTTGGTACCATTTTTATTTCCAATTGTATCCCTTAAAAGTACGAATTTTGAAAAATCCCTCAATTTTATGTATCTACGCAATGAGAGGGGTGTACATTAGAGCGTACCAGGTTACAAGTAAAAAAAAAAGTTCGCCGTACACCTTCGAATATGAAGTATTATTGAAAGGTAGTTTCAAAAAAATTTTTTTTATTTTTTTATGCCGAACGTAGGGGTCGCGCTTTTACATTTTTCTATATAACTTCTGCATTTATAAACGGATTTTAAAGTGTGATACATCGATGTTTTTGTCCGATTTTTTTGTCTTTGAAGTCATTGAGCTCAAACATGATTCATGATTTTATGCGAGCTTTAATTTTCGATTATTAGAGTGGTACATTAGGGTAGTAGCAACTGAGAAATGATGGGTAAGTACCAGAAGGGGGTGCTTGAGCTCAATGACTTCAAAGACAAAAAAATCGGCCTCGTCGAGACAAAAACATCGATGTATCACACTTTAAAATCCGTTTATAAATACAAGTTATATAGAAAAATGTAAAAGCGCGACCCCTACGTTCGGCATAAAAAAATAAAATTTTTTTTTTTGAAACTACCTTTCAATAATACTTCATATTCGAAGGTGTACGGCGAACTTTTTTTTTGAGGTACGCCCTAGTGTACATTCCACTTTGGTGCTTTCATGCTACCAGATGTACGCAACAAATTCCAAGTGCATATAAAGCAGACATTTAAAAAATGTCTTAAATAACCTAACTATTAGGGGGTATTTTCAGTCTTTGTTAGGGAAATATTTTTTTCTATGGGCCGATTTCGCCCACTTTCGATTCCAACCGATCTGCAACCATACGACACAGTTGTGAAAAATTTGAACCTCCTAGCTCATTTCTTTCGGCGGCTAGGGTGCGACAGACATACGGGCATGGAATTTTACCACACACATAAGTTCAGAATCAGAATCCATCGGCCAAAATTTAATAAATTTTGTTCTAGTAGACATTTTTGAGTTCTGTAAAAATTAAAATTAGGATTATTTTGAGGTATTAACAATAAAAATCGGGAAATTGGATATATTTTAGAAATCGTTTCAAATTTGACTACTATTCGTATTTTTCGATTTTAAAGAAAATTAAAATTTTTATTTCTTTGTTTTTTCAAACGTATTTATTACGTTTTTGTTCATTATGCGAAGAAAATTTGTATACCCTCCACCACCAGGATGGGGGTATACTAACTTGGTCATTCCGTTTGTAACACCTTGAGACCCTATAAAGTATATATATTCTTGATCGTCATAAAATTCTAAGACGATCTAGCCATGTCCGTCCGTCCGTCTGTTCGTCTCTTGAAAGCACGCTAGCATCTAAACGAAAGGAGCAAGAACGTTCAAATTTTCCATAAATGCGTCATATAGTCGTAGATCGGTTGGGATTGAAATGGGGCGAAATCGGCCCTAAGGATAAAATTTTTCCCTCACAAGGACTAAAAATATCCATAATAATCACTAATATTTTAGCGTATTTAAGCATGTTTTTTGAATATGCTTGATATTTGGTATGCGCATTCCCCTTATAGCAAAAACGTGCACCATAAAGCGATTCTTATTTGTAGGGGGTGATATGGGGCAAAAAAGGGATAAAAATGGTACATATTAAACGACAACAGCTAGAAACACGAAATTCGGTGTGTACATTCCTCTAATTGAGTAGAAACACAATATAAAAGTATTTTTTCCAAATTCGTACTTTTAAGGGGGAAAGTAGGAATAGAGGGATACAAATGGTACCAACCAAACGGCTGTACCTAGAATAATGAAATTCGGTGTATACATTCCTCTGACTGCATAGATAAGTAAAATACGCGGATTTTTCAAAATTCGTACTTTTTGAGGTTAAAATAAAAAATGGGATAAAAATAGTACCAATTTAATGATCGCAGCTAGAGTCATGAAATTCGATTTTTCGAAATTCGTACTTTTTGGGGTTAAAATGAAAAAGGGGATAAAAATAGTACCAATCAAATGACCGCAGCTAGAGTCATGAAATTCTGAGTATATATTCCTCTGGCTGCGTAGACACGGAAAATAGACTAATTTTTTGAAATTAGTACTTTCAAGGGATACAATTTATACAAGGGATACAAATTTAGTGCAAAAAGTCCGATTTTTTTAGTTCCAAAACGCAATTGTGTCATTTTTGTCTCATTAACTTCTGAAAAGTAGGTACGCAGATAAAAAGATGAGTAAATTTCTTTTATTCTCAGGTTAAATTTTAAAACAATCGGAGTCCATTTGCCGGAAATATGCCCAAAAACCCAACATAATAATGCTTAATCAAAGATTTTTTGGGCATAGTAAATGAATTTTGTTTCTGAACCACTGTGCCACGACGAATATATATGGAATGGAAATTCCGAAGAATATTTCAAGGTATTACAAACGGAATGACAAAATACCCCTATCCTTGGGTGGAGGGTATACAAATACTTTAGTTTCGCATTAACAATAATTTCTAGTTTACTCCGTTTAAATATAAAACAAGATATAAACTAAATAAAGTGAATTCAAATAGTTATTAATGTTAAACTAATACAGGCAGATGTATTGAAAATATTGAAGTATTTTTAACATTTTATCTTGTCACTCGCAAAAGTACGAAAATAAATTATTAAAACATTTGTGTCCTTTGGAAATTAAAAGTCCGGCAAAAAGAAGAACATATAGCCAAATGAAAAACTGAATGCACAGTATGAGGAGTATTTTAACACTCATTATCATTATTGATTTCGTTTGTGTTGTTGTCGTTAGTTCTATATTTAAGTAACTGTTGAATATCGTCCTGCTCTAAAGTTGTAATACCAGGACGATCAATTTTAGATATGATTTCTATCAACTAATACCGTTCTGGCCACTGATAGGAACAAGTTCAGTGATATGTCCTACGTTTACCAGTTAAGGGATCGGCAAATAACACTAACAAACCTTTAATTCATCAAATCAGATGAATATGGTGAAAAATCATTAACTAGATTTGCAAATATTGCATTTTTTAAAAAAATGTCCCGAATTTCCAAAGGGAAAATAAATAATTCGTGATATACATTTCTTCTGGTTTCATGATTTTTTTGGACATTTTGAGAGATTTGAACTGGAGTGACAAACACAAAAAAATAGTGAAAACTTTAAATATTTATTTGCATCATACAATACCTATATAAGTATCAAATTAAATAGGAAAATATCAGTTTCTATTTGTATTAGTTTAGCGTTAACAACGATTTCAAGTTAGTTTATAAATTTATTGCAAACATTTGGCGTGCAAAAAATATAAAAATTAATCCATTCATAATAAATATGTCCTTTGGGGTCAAAAAATGCATCCAGGATGACTTTGTAATTCCTCTTCTAACGTATAGACCGTGGATCTTATTGAATATAAAAATATTCATGATGGTTATACAATTCTAGGATAATCTAGTCTGTTGTCAGTCTGTTGAAAAGATTATATTATCACAATAAAATGGTCATGAAAGCCAAAATTTTCCAGATAGACTTTCCTAGTCATTATATTCTCTTGGATCATTATAATCTCGGGATGTGTAAAACAGCACAAATGTAGCAGTTTGCATTCGAAATTTTTCAAAATATCTTAATAACATAGTTTAAAAAAAAACAATGTTTGTAACTATCATTCTGTCCTAACTCTTAATTTTAGAAAGGTATTTTAGATCTAGAATATTAGTTCATTATTTTTTCTGCAGAAATTTTAAGCGTTTAAAATATTAATTTTTTGTTTTGTCTGCTCTGTCGTTTTAAAATTCTGTGAATATATACCAAAAAATGGGACTTGTAAGCGATTGTAGGCCTTTGATCCCACTTGTGAAATTAAGGACGTCTCATGTTATGTTATAACACGTCAAAAAGTGATATACAATTTTCTCTATATTATATTTATTAATTAGTACTATTGAAGGCTTTTTATTTAACAAATATCTGCCTCGAAATCATAACGATTTTATTTTTTTCGAAATTCCTAGAGAACTAAAACCCTTCGTTAGGAACAGGACACAATTTGGAAATGTACAAATCACAAAAAGAAAATTGTGGAAAAAATATTAGCTTTAATTAAATATAAGTATTATTTATATGGTATAATATTAATATTGATATGATTGAATAATGTCTACATTTACAAAAAGGAGAAATTTCTTTATATTTTGTTATCGTTTGCTTAGCGCAACAGACAGTGTGAGAAAGAAAAACTGAATTTGGCAAAAACTGTATTCATTTCATTCGAAAAATCTCTAAACAAAACGGGTGTGTGTGAGTATGTATACCAATGTAAAAAACGCCGACCTTGTTAAGGGGAGTGTGTTTCCTCGAGTAAACCATATTGTTCAATATTTTCTGCTTCTCTGCTTCTACTTCGTTTAGTTATAGTTTTGTGTCGATATTTTTAGGTTTTAGTTAAGTCAATTATCAATTTGTTCTTTGTCCAATTTTAAGGTACTTTTTTTGTTTTGTTTTTGTTTTCTTTGTTAAATTTCAATCACATTTCTTTTTGTTATGCTATGTTTGTGTATTTGTATGTAACATTTCATTCAAATTTCTTTTTGTTTTGGTTAAATTGTTCGCTGTAATTTTGATTATATGTATTTCAATATCGTCAATATCAATTTATCGTTTTTCTTCATTTGTTAAAGATTTGTTAGGTTAGTAGTAATATATTTTGTTAGTTAATTGTTGTTGTTGTTCTTCGTGTTGTGTGTTATGGCGTTAAAGCAAATGTTGTGTTTTGAATATATCGCTTTTCTTG
The DNA here is from genome assembly GCA_947397865.1 of Polietes domitor. Taxonomy (NCBI): domain Eukaryota; kingdom Metazoa; phylum Arthropoda; class Insecta; order Diptera; family Muscidae; genus Polietes; species Polietes domitor. Next base: position 57,457 of record CANDYM010000102.1, read on the forward strand.
TGTCTGTGTATGTGTTTTTTTTTGCTCAGAAAATTAATGATTTGTAGAAAATTTGGAAATTGATTGCATCTCGACTTTTTCAAAATGTTCGTTAGTGGATAAGAGAGTGAAGTTTAATGCCTAGTTTTCCTTTACTCCTACTAAGTGATCAAATCTCTTAAGAATTTCAAGGAAATTTAATTAGTTTTGAGAAACTGAGTAGCGAACTGTTCGAGTACTCAAAAATAAACTAAATTTTCTATTTCATACCAAAACCGAATTTCAGGATTGTGGTATTATAAAAGTATTTTATTTTAACAGTAAATGTATGTGAAATTTTACCTAACATCCAAAAAGGATATGTGTTAGAAATGGCTAAAAAGTGCAATTTCAAAGATGAATGTTATACAAAAATGAACTTATTCTAATCCAAAAAAAATTTGACCTTGCAAAAAAGGACATGTGACAGAAGCTGATGCCAGTTCTTGTACAGCACTGAAGTTTGGAATGAAAGTACTATACACAAATCCACAAATTGTGGTATAAATTTATATGTCCTGGATGTATCCTTTTGGGGGAAAATTAACAACTGGAATCGAAATAAATATTTTTAATTTGCAAAAAAATTATGAAAGGGAAGACACTAAATTTAAAAAAGAAGAAATAATGTATAAATTCTAGTAACAAATTTTGAACTTGCCAAAAGGACATGTGACGGAATCTGATGCCAGTTCTTGTACAGCACTGAAGTTTGGAATGAAAGTACTATACATAAATCCACAAATTGTGGTATAAATTTATATGTCCTGGAATTATCCTTTTGGGCGAAAATTAACAACTGAAATCGAAATAAAAATTTTTAATTTGCAAAAAATTATGAAAGGGAAGACACTAAATTTAAGAAAGAAGAAGTAATTAATATTATTTGTAAAAAATTATAAAATTTTATCTTGCGAAAAAGGACATGTGACGGAAGCTGATGCCAGTTCTTGTGCAGCAATGAAGTTTGGAATGAAAGTACTATACACAAATCCACAAATTGTGGTATAAATTTATATGTCCTGGAATTATCCTTTTGGGGGATAATTAACAACTGAAATCGAAATAAAAATTTTTAATTAAAAAAAAATTATGAAAGGGAAGACACTAAATTTAATAAAGAATGAGTAATTAATATTATTTGTAAAAAATATAAAAATAAGTTAAAAACTTGCGAAAAAGGACATGTGACGGAAGCTGATGCCAGTTCTCGTACAGCAATGAAGTTTGGAATGAAAGTACTATAAAAAAATCCACAAATGTGGTATGTCCTGGAATTATCCTTTTGGGAAAAATTGACAACTGAAATCGAAATACTATTTTTTTATTTGCAAAAAATTATGAAAGGGAAGACACTAAATTTAAAAAAGAAGAAATAATGTACAAATTCTAATAACAGATTTTGAACTTGCCAAAAAGGACATGTGACGGAAGCTGATGCCAGTTCTTGTACAGCACTGAAGTTTGGAATGAAAGTACTATACACAAATTCACAAATTGTGGTATAAATGTATATGTCCTGGAATTATCCTTTTGAGGGAAAATTAACAACTGATCGAAATAAAAATTTTTAATTTGCCAAAAATTATGAAGGGGAAGACACTAAATTTAAGAAAGAAGAAATAATTAATATTATTTGTAGGAGATATATAACGAAAAGATAAAGCAGTTGTTCCACATCAATGAAGTTTGGTATGTAAACATTATATCAAAATTCAGAAATTCTAGTAAAATTTTACTTGTCCTTGAATTATCCTTTTTAGAGGAAATTGATGAATAGAGAAATTTAATAATAAATTTTTGTTTTCTTTTTCAAAAAAGAACAAATTGAAGAGAGTGGTATATTTATTATTTTTCTGCTATGGCCCAAAAAGGATATATGAAGGAAGTAGATTCCAATTGTCGCAAAGCACCGCTGTTTGGCATGAAAATATTGTGTAAAAAATCACAAATAGCTGCAACATTTTATATGTCCTGGAATTATCCTTTTTTGCAGGAAATTGACCAAACGAGATTTTTAACAATATTTTTTTTTCTTTTTCAGAAAATAAAAAAATTGAAGAAACTAAATGATTTTTATATTATGGCCCTAAAAGGATACATGGCGGAAGTTTATTTCTCAAAGCGAAAAGGAAAAAGGATATAAGCTGAAGGCGGAAAACAATTGTTGTACAGGAAAGAGATTTTGATCGAAGTAGCTACACCAAAGTGTATAAATTGTACCCAAATTGAAGTGTTCTGGTGTTACCCCTTTTGTAAAAAATGTGTATCAATGATAATACAAATTAATTTCGTTTTTTTTTTCAAAACTATATTGTTTTTAAAATACTATGATACAAAATAAGAAAATTATTGGTTTTTAGTTATTTCCCAAAAAGGATACATGTCAGAAAAGCAAATCACTTATTGTACAGCGGCATTATATGAATTATGACGAGTGCACGAAAAGGCAGAAGTTAACATTTTCACAACATATCTTGATGGCAAAATGTCGATAGAAAATTATTATTTTATCAATTCTAGTTTACGAATAAAAAAACAGTCACAACAGACATAAAACGAATTGATTTAAAACTGCAGTATCAAAAAATGATATATGGAAAGACCAAAGACCATTGTGGCCAACAACAAGAAATATGAATATCGATTTGCATTTGTAACATTTATTATATTTATTCGGTGTTCATAATTCAGACCGATAGAAAGCTATTTACATATCGATAGAAATCTGACATTAATAACAAGCGCCCACGTAAACATATATGTTTACGTTGGCGCTCTCCTTCACGAGAGCCTCAAGTAGTGCCTTAAGGCGCCGTTTTGTATACTACCTACTAGATGGTCTCGTTCAACAATTGTTGATATTCTGGAAATAGTGCCACTGTGTAAGAACAGTGGGATTGTTTCTATAGTGTAATCAAGAGGATGTGATGGTCCTAAGTTACCCAATTTTTTAACCAATTATCGATATCAATTACCACATTACTATTCTGTTGTGGCCAATTATATATTCCAAACTAAAATCGTAATATAGAAAGTATCGAAAAACTATATTTTTATTAGTATGATTATTATTTTATCAAGAAAAGTGATTTCCGAAATAAATACGATTTCCGTAATACTAAAAACCTGGTAATTTACAAAGATTTAAGCTAATATGAATCTCAAAAATTCAAAATCAAGGATTCTGCAAGAGTGTTATCATTTTCCTCTTTAGTTTTCCTGATCTTACGAAAATTTTTCTTATTAAAACATGGAGTGGACAAACAACTTGATTTATTTCATTACGGAAATTATTGATTGGATTGTTTAACTGGTATTCTTATTTCTCCATGGAATTTATGAAGGAGTAAGGAATAAGGAGCCGGATGTTAAAGATCACCCCGTAAAATCAATCCAATTATGTGTTTTCTTCTACGCAGTGCTTGTGGAAGATACAAATAAAAAATATGTCCACTCTCCATATGGAAATTAAGTTTCGATTGGAGAATTTGCGAAATATATCGTCTCTGGCTTAAGCCTTCTGTAAGCTTAACGCTTCTAAACACCCCTTAAAATCATATTTTTCCAATGGTATTTTTTATGTTGATTTTTTGTCCATGTTTTTTTGAATTAATAGACCCTTGAAAGCATTTTAAATATAAATGTTTACTCTTGTCTTACAATTTTGTTGTTTATCATAGTCACAAAAGACTAATTTTTCGTATTATGTCGAAATCTTTTGAAAATACCTTTCAAATGATGTCGAAATGTCTGTTTCTTGGTAATGATTTTTTTCGTTACTCACCCTAATAAATATACACGAATCCGTGTTTTAAAATTCACATCTGAAACTGTATAAAATCATAGTTCCAGCTGCTCTCCTTTTGTACATTTTTATGGCTTAGTGAATCATGTTATCCTAAAATTTCTCATATTAATGTCTAACATTATAAAATATATTAGCCTTATAACTCGTCAATGAACTCTTCAATCTGTCGTCAAACGTAACATGAGGTCTAGACAACTATAAACATGTATAACAGTTTTAAATTTGATTGTGTGATAGTTTACACTGCGAGTATCGTTTTAATTATACAAATCAACAAATTAGTGAAAATATGACGAAATATTAAATATTCAATAAAAAAATCCATTCCGGAAGATATTGGAAAATACCAACAATACGTAGGATGTAAAATATGGAGTTACGATAGCGGTAACAAAAACGTTAATACAAATTTATTTTTTGCTCAAAATAAAAAATTCTTTTTTCACATTGTCGCCAACTACAATATAAATAAATATATGTATGTGTCAAAACAAATTTTCTAAAAAATATTTTGTGATGACTTCATTGGACTTAGCCTCGATAACCATAATTTTGAAAAAATTTTAACACAAAATTATTATTTTCAAAATTTGGTTTCACACACAAATTGATATTGCCTTTGGCGACAATTTTAAAAAAGAATTTTTTTATTTTGAGTGAAATTTTAACATTTTATTTAGATTTTTGTTAGCGCAGCTTAGTATCCAGTCTTAAGGAAAAACAACCATAATGTTGTCTTACAATTTCAGCTCTTTTTTTTACTAAAGATCTGACCAAGATAATTAAAGTTTGTCATTAAATTAATGTCATCTACTTATTTTTACGTTTCTTTTTTTAACATTACAAACTGCGGCATTTTTATTTTGTAGTTCCGAGCGTTTCTCGCTTTCAAATGATTCCAATAAAAATATGGCATAAAAAAAATGTAAAAAAGTGTCAGAGGAAATCTATCAAAATGGTCAGTAGCCGTTATAAAATTATCCATTTGGAATCCATGTAAGGACATTAAGTTCAAATAGTCATAACTTATGACTGCCACAAAGACACCAAGAAGGTGAAAGGCGTAGGTTTGTTTTTTTGTGACTTTACTTTACTATTGTGCCAAGGAATTTCGAAGAAAACTTGCAATTTTATAAAATTCAATTCCAAATTGTCCTTTCTTTCAAGAAACTAAGCTTCTGTTCTTGAGTACCGCTTGAATTCGCTTTAATATACAATGCACATCATGGGACTGCCATAACATATTTTGAAAGTTGACGCCAAGTATCTGGATGAGACTGTTTTTGCTCAAGTTTTCTTCAAATGGAGAGCAAAAATTGGTGGCTGTCTGCGACATGGCATCCCAGTATTTATTAATTTTTTAAACAATGAGTAACCCTTTTTTGAAAATTTGTATTCTCATGTTAGTCTCAATTATTACTCAGACACTATGGTTATTAGAATATAATGCCCTCGACATGTTTCCCCTATTTATAATTCTTAAATTGATGTTTTTGCATTTCTGTAAACATTGAATTCTTGTTTTTTGTTTTTATATCACAAAGCCTCAGATACTGTAATAAATCCTTTTATGGTCAGTATGCTGTTCAATTATGTACATTAATTAGTCTCAGCTTCTCTCATATATTCAAATGTTGAAAGTTATTCCAAGCTTTAGCATTAAGTCGCTCCTTTAATTTCTCAGAACTGATTTTATTAGCTTAAGAACTATGCAATTCTTTCAAACAAGTGTAAACTAGGCATTAGAGCTTTTTGACGAACTTTGCTTGCTGTTGAAAATTTAAATATTTCCAAAGTATTTTTTCCAAGTTTTCATTTTGGGTTTTAAGTTTGATGTTTGATTCTATTATAGTTTCCAAATGTTTGTGTTTTTTTTTGTTTCATTTCGTTTTTGAAAATGTGTAGGTAAGTGTTGTTGTTGTTTTTGTTTGTTTAAATATTCAAATCACAGCCCATTTGTGTAGGTGTTGTTATTGTTGTTGGTGTTCGTGTTTAGTGTTTTCTTTTTTGGATTTTTGTATGGAATACAAAATTAGTTTTTTTTAGCAGAAATAAATAAAAGTAATACAAACCAATTGGAAAAAGAATATTTTCTTTTTTTGCAATTTTTTTACAACTAATGTAAAACAGTGATCCCTTTTTTGTTGTTCTGGCTCAGAACTCAAAACAAAATTTTACCGATTTTCATTTGGTCATTTGTTTGGATAAAATAAAACGAAATTTTGTATTTTTTTGGATTTTTCAAAAATTTTTATTTTTATTTATTTCTCTTGGTTTTGGTTTTATAAATAATAAATATAACGTATTTGGGGGTTGGGAGGTTGTTTTTTGGGCGGGGGTGTTTGTTGTGTGGTTGATCTCTAAATAAATTTGCAAAGTTAATTTTTGCCAAAATCAGTTTTCTTTTCGTCCTTAATCGTTTTTCGGATTCCTTTTTATAAATTTTCCGTTTAGTATTTAAAATACAAAGAGAAAATATGCATTAAGGTTTCATTTCTTGTTGTTGGTTGTTATTATAATATAATATTTTTTGTAAGTTTTAATTTTAATTATAATAATTAACTTGAATTTGACTAGAGTGTATAACTTTTGTTGTGTATTTTTCCATGTTTTGAAGTGTGTTGTTGTTGTTTTGGTTTTTATCGTGTAAGGGCCTTATAAAAAGTTCTTGTTGTTAATATTATTTTGTTGTTGTTGTTAAATATTGGTTTTGTTTAAAAATTATGTTGTGTTTTTTGTTTTTTTGAAAAAAGTGTTTCCTTGGTTTTTTGGTTTGGGGGGTTTTATCCTCTCTCTTCTATATAATATTAATATATAATAATATATTTTCAAATAGGCCTGTCTAAAAAACTACTTTTTCTTTATTTTTTGGTTTTTGTTCTTCTAGAGTTTCTTAAATTATATTTCATAGTTTGTTTTTGTTTTCTTTAGTTATATATGTGTGTATATATTTGTGGGTTTTGTTTGGTTTGGTTTTCTTTATAATATAATTAATAATTATTTTTTTCTTTATAAAATTGTATAATAATATAATAATATATAGGTTTGGTTTTAATTCTTTTTTGTAGAGTTTCTTTTTTAGGAAAACAGTTTTTTTGTTTCATGTCTTCCCAAGCGGAGTTACTGCTACTTATGGGTGGTTTTAAGGGGGGACTTTCATCCGCCATTCAGTTTGCCTTTATATGTACAGATTTGTTGTTTTAATATTAATTGTATGTATATGTATATTTACTTGTCTACAAACACAATTCGCAAAACAAACGGAAAAATACAAATAAAGGAAATGAACCAACAAAATATTACTGAAACCAAATTTATAAATTTTGCAAATGATATTAATTTAAACAGGACGAAAGGAAAGCTTTTGTGCATATGGTGTTTTTAGAAAATGAAAGTAATCTCAAACCTTTGATATCCCTAGAGAAAGTTTGTAAAAATGAAAGCTCTTTGAAGTTAATTTAAAGACCCACATGCGTGGAATGAATTTTATTTCAATAAGTTTGAAAACTGAATGCTTTCAATCTGAAAGTATACTTTCTTCTAGTGAATATGTGGCAAAACGTGTAAAAGTTCATTTATAAAGCTTTAAAGTGAAACAAGCTTATCAGGTTGAATTTGTGAAAAGAAATTTATAAAAAATCATATATAAAGCTTTAAAACATTAGAGTGAATATATGGAAAGATGCTCATAGAAGTTCATCCATAAAGCTTTCAAATACTCGTAATGATGCTTTGAAAACGTTGCATCTTGCAAATCTGAAAGCTCATGGCAAACTTGAAAGATCTCACTGTACTTAATAAGCTTTCTGAAAAAAGCTTTCCAAAAATACATTTGTAAAGACGCCATATTTGCGAAGAACTTTCATATATTTTTATAAATATCGAAAAAATTAAACATGTTTTATATGTGAAGCTAAATAAGTTTGAGTAACCAATAAGGTGGATTTGTCTTGTAGCTTTTATAAATAAAAAATATTAACCAGAACTGAAACCCCTTAAAGCTTTTGTAAAAGTTACTGGGTAAAGTAAATTCTTGAGGACTAAGCATGATAGCTTTTAATACCTTTAATAGAATATATCTCAATGAACAAGAATAAGTTGGAAAAATCTTCAGACAAGCTTATATATTGAAACAGATTTGAAAAGCTACAACAGTGGTCCCATTTTTTATAAATCTTGATCTAAATTTTGAGCTCTGAAAGTGTCGAAATATTGAAATGCATATACCAGTTTTATGTAAACATATAAAAATGTAAGGGAGCTTTCGTCTATTCAGCTGGAAACTATTTTCACTGATATCTGTACATTAATCTTAATTAATCAGCTTTAAAAGCTCTGAATTACGGTTGAAGAAAGAAGGGTTATCGTCATCTCTTGAGCTTAAAAATGTTTCACGGATATCTGAGAATTAATCTACATTAACAGACATGACTTAAACATATGCTTTAAAAGCTCTGAATTACGGTTCAAAATATAATGGAACTTTTAGTTTATGGTCGTCTCTTGAGCTTACACATTTTCCACTGATATCTGGGAATTAATCTAAATTAATAGACATGACTTGAACATAAGCTTTAAAAGCACTGAATTATGGTTCGAAGCGAAGCTTTTCTCAATAGTGTCAACGACTCATTGATGTCATTGTCCAAAAGATGTACAAATATTTATGGTTAATTAGGGTTATTTGAGCTCTGAAAATTTTTAAAAGCTCATTGAAAGCTTCAACCTGCAACTGATATCTGAGAATTAATCTACATTAATAGACATGACTTGAACATATGTTATAAAAGCTCTGAATTACGGTTCAAAATATAATGGAGCTTTTAGGTTATTACGGTTCGAAGCGAAGCTTTTCTCAATAGTGTCAACGAATCATTGATGTCATTGTCCAAAAATGTACAAATTTTTATGGTTAATTAAGGTTACTTGAACTCTGAAAATTTTAAAAAGCTCATTGAAAGCTTCAAGCTGCATTTGTCTTCCAACGGGAAGAGGTTAATGTCATTTATTCTAACATTACATATTAACTAGTTGCCATAAGCTTACAAGCCAGCCTAACTTCATTTTCATTAGCCCCACAAAAGCTTTCCTTTCTTATACAATTATTAATTTATTTTGTCGCAAAAAGAATTTGTTTATAACGGACGGAAACCTTTGATTTGAAGGTTTATTTTCTTCTTCTTCTTTTTTATTAATTTCATTTTCAAATAAAAATGTTATTTTTTTAAAAACTAAAAAAGAAAATGTATATATATGATATCAATAATTATGTAAAAACGTATTAACAAATTATTGCACTTAAAATGAAATTTACAAATTTAATTAACATATTATTTTATTTTGGTTTCATTTTTTACGAAATAGCAACTTTAAGGATTTTTCTTTAATTTTCTTTAATAATGCAAAAATTCAAAAGTTCAATCATTATTAAGTTCTTGTCAACAATTTCAATATTTTTTAGTTTTTTTTTTTCAATAATAATCGTAATAATAATATAATGATAATAATTTTGTTAATATACTAAAATATTTGTTTTTGCGTTTTTATGTCGGTCTCAATACTAATCATAGTTATTTTCGGTTTTGTTGTTAATAACTTGTGTTCTTGGATTTTTTGTTGCTATACAATAGTAGTAATTTTGCATAATGTTATGATGTTTTCTTTAGTTTTAATTTATTTATTTTTGTTATTCTTTCATTTATTTGGCTTATTTAGCTGTAGATATCCTTCTTTTTGTAGAGGGTCTTTAGTGTGGGGGGAGGGGGAGGATTGTAAAAGTTGTGTGGTTGATTTTATCTAACAAAGGAGGTAAGTACATGAAAAGGAGTTGTAAAAAGTAATTTCTGTTTATATAAATTTTAAAAAGGTTATTCTCAAACTATTGTAGAAGCTGGTAATTAATAAAACGATTGTAGAAGTGCAACGATTATTTCGGTGTGATGAAAAATCTGAATTTAGTCATTATCATAGTCCTTATGTCTCCTTATTCTGATTTTGTATCATTCACATCAAAAGATGTGTAATAATTTCCCATAATGAGTGTTAACGGAGACGTATGACCAGTAAAAAAATGGTTGCAAAGTTATAATTTAATGGCAACATTTTGCTTAATTGCCTAGAAATATGCACCGCTTGTATAAAAGTTATGAATCGAAAGCATTTGTCTATGGAGGAGTCGGTGGAATTTTCTTCTTTAAATTATAATAGTTTGGCAAAAATCAAGGACACAAATTGGATTAATTCGCTTTAACTCCTATAAAATATAATAGAGTATAACATACATCATTATAAGTTCTGTTTAACGTATAACAGTTTTCCAAAGAATATTTGGCAACGTTTAACAGAAGGTTCGAAATTTTAACCAATTTTTTTCAAATTTGATGTATTATTTATTAGCTTATAGTGAAATAACTGTTTAGTTTCGATCATTTGTATAACAGTTATACTTTGAATGAATCTCCCCGTTAACAACTATATGGATATACATATGTAAATATATTCATCTAGCAGTTTGGCAAGAACTGTATGTCAACGTGAAGCTGGCCAACATTAATTAATTATTTAATTGATATAAAAGGAATAGGTTTGATAATTGCCTGGAGACATCAAACACATTGAATTCGTATAAAAGTTTCAAAAAAACGACTTTCTATTGAAATCGAATTCTTTTGAAAGTAATCGGTCAGAATTTTAATATAACAAGTTAATAAAAAATATTTGACTATTAGCAGTTGTTAAAAATCAATTGAAAATTAACATATCGTACAGTTCTTTCAATTATAACAGTTTGGCAAGAACTATGTGTGGAAGTATAGCTGTGAAAAGCATCCATAGAAAAGGGACGGAATTGAATAATTATCCAATCTATACAAAATTAATATGTTTGCCAATCAAGCACATGTATAACAGTTTTTAATTAACAGTATAACAGTTTTGAATTAATGCTGATATCTATGGATAGTCGACAAGTTGTGCAAAGTCTTGAATTGTGTTCTAGATTTGTAATTTATTTTGTATAACAGTTTTGAATTCATAGATAGTGTCACTTTTATTACTTGTATACAATGCCAAATATTTATAAACATGTTTTGCAGAAGTCGAGGCGGATGTACAGCAAGTAAAATTTTTGTATAACAGTTTTGATATATTTGATAGTGGAGAGGTGCACGAACTTGTACAAATTGTGGTCCACATTTGAAAGTTCTTTGTTAGCCATCCGTATAACAACTTTGAGTTTTACCAGATTAAGTACTTGTATAACAGTTTTTTTTATTAATACTGATAAATGTGTGAAGTCAAAAATATGCACAGTTTTGGGCAAATTGTGGTCCGTTTTTGGAATTGCTTTGTCAGCCTCTTGTATAACAGTTATGAATTCATGGACATTGCTACTTTCTCTTGTGGGATAATGCCAAATATTTATAAACATGCTTTGAAGAAATCGCGGCAGGTAAACTTCGTGTATAACAGTTTTGAAGCTATGCAGACATCTCTGGATTTTCGACCAGGCGCACAAACTTTTGAATTGCGGGTCATATTTGCAATTTTTTTGTCATCCAAATGTATAACAGTTTTAAACTGATAGAAATTTATTATTTTCGATAGTTGAACAATGTCAACAGTTTATAAATATGCTCTGAAAAAGTCAGCCAGAAAAACTATTTGTATAACAGTTTTGTATTAGTACATGTGTGATGTCGAAAAATATTGGAATTTCCACATTTGGAATTGCTTCGTCAGAAAATTTTATAACAGTTTTGAATTCATGGATAGTATCACGTTTTTAGTGATATAATGCCAAATATTTATAAACAAGTTTTTAAGATGCCAAGGGAAAATGTCTGGCAGGTAAACTATTTGTATAACAGTTTAAATTGAATGCTGTGTGATGTCTACCAGTTGCACACTGTTTTGAATTGTGGCCCGTATGTTAAATTTCTCTGCCAGCAAACTGTATAACAGTTTTGAATTAATTGATAGTGCCACTTTAGCCAATGACAAGTATTGATAAACATGTTTTGAATAAAAAGAGACAAATATCTAGCAAATGAACATCTTGTATAACAGTTTTAAGACAATGGTAACTAGTTGTAGAATGCCTTCAATATTTCAATTTGCTTGTATAACCGTTTTGAATTCATAGATAGTGTAGCCTTTTCGCAACGCTAATTATTTGTAAACAAGCTTTAAAGAAATCGGGACAAATGCCTAGCAATATTCAGTTTAATCAAAAACAAATCTATAGATTTCTTTATCTTGACTAATTACCAGTTCCCAAAAGCAGTTTGAGAATCTATTCCAAAAATATTTTTTAGTGGCCAGGAAAGTATAATAAAATACACTTCAAGTTAACGGCATTAAAAAATAGCTATAATAATAACAAACTAATGTGAAGAGTTAAGAAATATTATAGTAATTATAACAAAATTATTGTTAATAAAAAGGAAATTTTTTAATACGTTTTTAATATGTTTTTTTTTTCTTTCTCTTCTTCCTCTTGTTCTTCTTCTAAAAATGTGCAAATATAATTAGCTTTATAGAGTTGTTTGTTTGTTATTTCTGTTTCTTTTTTTTTCTCATTTGTTTACTTTAATAATAATTTAATTTATCAATTATTAATTAATTAATTAATATTTTTTAATATTCTTTATAAATAAGTTTTTGTTTGTTAGCAATATACCTGTATTATTTATATATTCTTCTGTAAGCAAGCTAAGTCTAAGTTTTTGTGGTTTGTTGTTTAGAAATATTATTAGTTTCTTTATAAAATTTTGTGTAAGTGTTCATTGTGTGTGTGTGTAAAAATTAAGAAAAAATAAATAATTACTGTGTATGTGTGTGTGTGTATAATATTATTATAGTATAAGCGAGAAACTTAATGGAATTCTAAGACAAAATACTGTTTTAGTAATTATTTTATAAGAAAAACATAGATTTTTTTAACAAAAATGAAATGTTTTTTTGTTTTTGAGGATAATATTAAAATTAAAAAAATTAAAGTTACTAAAAAGTTGGTTAAGAATTCTTTGTTTTTTGTTTGGTTTGATTTGTTTAAATTTAACAAAACTTTGTTTTCATAACAGTGTCGTCAAGTGTTAAAAGTTGTAGATTGTTTATTTAGTTAAGAATAAGACAAAATGATATAGTTTTCTTGTGTTTGAAGGTAGGGCGGGGTCCAAAAACCTAGTTGCAGGTTCTGTTATTCTTTTCTTTTCTTTTTTATTTTGTTTTTAGTTTAAAAAATGATTTTAAGGGGGGCTAGGGGCTTTGTGTTTAATTGCTATAATTTATAAATAATATATGTATATATATTTGTTTTGTTCTATTTAATATTATTTTTTCTCTTGTTATTAGTAATAATATTTTGGTTTTTGTTCACCTACTGCCTAGTATATTATGTATATATATATATATGTATATATATTTGGTTTTTGGTTTTCAATATTTTTCTTGGTTTTTTGACTTAATCTTTAATTAAATTCGAAATTTTTTGTTAATATTTATTTATGTTTATCTTCTTCCTCTTTCTTGTCCTTATCATCATGTTTGGTTTTTAGTTGGTTGTTGCTGTTTTTTTTTCTTTCTTTTGTTTGTTTAAATCAATTTATCCTTGGTTGTAGTGTTTTATAAATTACTAAGCTAAAATGCTAAAAAGTTTTACTCCTCTGCAGCTTAATAACGGCTCATTAATCATTTCTAATTTTCATTTATTTTATTTTGTTTAAATTTACTTGTGTTTTTGTAGGATTTCTCAGCTGCTTTATCTCAATATTTAGTTATTTGTGTTTTTAGGTTTAAATCAACAATTTCTTTTCTGGTTTTACTTTATGTTTGTTTTTCTTTCATTATAATCATCAGTTGTTTTGTTGGTTGGTTTTGATAAGTTTTCTGGTATTTCTTTTAAATAATTTTGTAAAATTATTTTTTTTTTTGCAATTTTCTACTTGTATTTTTGTCAATATTATATCATTTCTTATAAATTCCCATTATAATGTTTTTGTTTTTGTTTTTTTTGGTTTGTATAAAAATTATTTTTTTAAATATTTTTTTGTTTGAAAACCCAGATCGATTTTGGTCACTTGCCAGTCATTTATTTTTCCTTTAATATATATATCATTATTTGTTTTAAATAAAAATTATTTTTTGTGACTTTTTTTATTTTTTTATAATTTTTTTCTGATTTTCTTTTCTCCAATTTTTGTTTGCTGATCTCTAACAAAACTAGTTTGGTAATATTTATATATATGTATATATATATATATATATTTGGTTGGTTGGTTGTTTTCTTCTTATTTGGGATGTTGTTTGCATCATCTTGTTTAGCTCCTGCTTCCTCTTCGTGATGTTCTTGTTGTTGTTGTTCAGATTTTTGTTTAATATATATATAATATATATATTCTTTTACGATACTTTGGCAAAAAATTGTTGTTGTTTTTTTCTTTTAAGTTATAAGTTCAGTGTTTTGTTTATGATTTTCTGTTTGCTGTTCGGTTGTTTAAAGGTGTATAATCGGAATAAATATAAGTTTTTTTTTGAATATGTTTTTTGCATTTTTTTAAGATTTTTAGATTACAGAGTGTAAAATACTTTTGTTTATTTTCTTTAGTTGGATTATAACTGCGTGTGTATGGGTGTTTGAAATAATGACAGGATTTGCAATGCTGGATTCATGTCTGAAAAGGAAATGTAAACAATTGTTAGTAAGAGATAGAATATAAAGAAAGAAATACAAAATCCGACGGAAAATTTAAATCAAGACCCACATGGGAAATTTTATATAATCCGATAGATTTTTCCATATAATTTCTAAATACATATTAATATTCTTTGTTTCGAACTGAAAAGATTAAATAAATGAAATGAAAAAGCTATAAGACCTTAAAAATAATTGTTGATTTTCCTTTTTGAAAATTTCAGATTTTCCTTTTTAATAAGGTCGTGTATACCCTTCCTAATGGTCTGAATTTGCCAATTATAGAGTGAAAAACTGAGAACACAGTTCAGGTCCAAAAATTACAGTCGCGCGGTGTAATTATAGAACAGACACCAGCTGGTATTTTGCTAATAGAAGGAGTGGTTATTTTATATGTTATTAAAATTATTTTATGGTAAATAAAAATCATAAATTATAATTTTATAATCTGTAAAGCAACATTTTGAATGAGTAGAGAAATAGACCTATAGAGAGAGCGGCCTAATGAACAATTTGTTAAGCTTCTTCCGGAATACATATTTTTATATATATTGAAAACGAAAAAAATAAAATTGTAATCATTGCATTTATCTCTATATAAACTTTCACGTTGGGCGCCAATTATTAATGTATATTAAAAATGGATAAAGAAAAGACAATCATCGGTTGTGAATACATATTTTTATATATATTGAAAACGAAAAAAATAAAATTGTAATCATTTTAATTATCTCTATATAAACTTTCACGTTGGGCGCAAATTATGAAAGTATATTAAAAAATCGATAAAGAAAAGGCAATAGGTTGTGAATCGGTGATTTTTAGTACTTTTTTCAGATTATAATGAATTTTAATGAGTGCCTAAAATGAAAAGTCAATCTAATCTAAAATCCAATTGCTCTTCGTTAATCAATACAAAAAGTCCCACGTTGGTTACCAATTATGAAGGTACTTTAAAAACATTTTTAACAAATAGACAAACTAATTAGAAAATGGTTGAAGGCCTATTGCCTTCTTTCAGATTATAATTGATTTTAAATTATTTAAAATATTATTTTAATATTTGAATTATTTAAAGTATTCCATCGGACCATTTTTGCCTCAACTAAATTGTTAGCCTTGGCCGATTATTCAGGGCAATGCAAATTAAATGTCATGTTGTATATTTCATAATATTATTGTGGATATTGCTGTCTGGAGTGTAGCAGATATAGACTGTCTTGTTATTAAGCTAAAGATCCAAACATAAATTTCATCTGTGTAATAACTTAAATTGACATTTCTTGTCGCAAGGATCTTTATCTTAGGTGCGTTTGGCGTTTTCAAACTCTTATCTTTATAATAATAAAACACCGCCTGTTTTTATTTAATAAATATTTCAATAAGAAATTAGCGCCCAACATGAGGAGTCATACAAGTTCGCAGCTTGTTTCTTAGGTACTGCAAGTGACTTCGTTCCTGGCTTTGGACGCCATTGGAAAATTCTTTATATTTTAAAATGCAAAAAATTGAGAAATATTTTAATAGCATTTGGCGCCCAACGAGCAAAACATTCGATTTTGATATGCCCGAGTTATCACTTCAATGAGGCATATTCTTGTTTCTTAGTACCCCAATTGAATTCGTTCATCTTGATATAAGAAGCCAGTGGGATTTAATGATATTTTAATGATTAAGAAATATATTTAATAACATTAGGTAGAAGAATTGGCACTCAACGTGTGGTGACATAAAATTCCTATCCTTTTTAATTTAAATAAAATTAGCCGGAGCTTACTAACCCTAGAGACCGATTTTGATATGGCTGAGACCCCAAAAAACGTCTTTAGCTGAATTATCAGTTAAATTGACAATATTCTGGTTTCTTAGGTACTCCACGTGACATTGGACACCAATGGAATTTTCTTTATAGTTTTAATAAAATTAAGGAGAAAAATTGGCCCCCCACGTGTGGTGTCATAAAAGTTGATAAATTTCAACTAATAGCATAACAGCAATGAACTGATTTTGATATGGTTGAACCCCGGAAACGTGTTCGTTGGGGCTGAGTTATCAGTTCAATGGCAGTGCCTTATTTCTTAGGTGATTTCGAACATATCGATAATCATTCTGCGTCATGGGATTTTCTGTATATTTTAATATACAAATGATTAAGAAGTATTTTTAAAATCATTAGCGGAAAAATGGCGCCAAACGTGTGATGTCAATTCTATGAGCCATATTTTTGAGTGACACTTTAGACCATTGGGATTTTTTTATATTTTCATAGGAAATTGTTTGGGAAATTTAAAATTAGGGAAAAATTGGCGCCCAACGTGTGATGTTATAAAAGTCCATATGCTTCATAATTGAAACAGAAACAGTTAATATAAATTTGGAGCAGAACTTAACTGGAGTTTTACTAACTGGAAGAGGTCGACAATGATATATTTAGCCGAGTTATTCGTTCAATTGAATTGAAGATATTCTTAGTTCTTGACAGTTTCTGACGTTTGGACGCCAAACGTCAGCTCCTGGCGTTGGTCATTTTCTTTATATTTTAATCAGAGAAGCCTCAAATCTGTTAGTTTTAAAACTTAGCTGAAGTTTTTTAAACTGAAATAGGTCTATAATGATGTGTTTAGTTATCAGCTCAATTGAATTGGAAATATATTCTATATTCTATTCTTAGTTCTTGGCAGATTCTCACGTTGAACGCCATTTTCTTTATATTTTAATCATGGTTTTAATCATAAAGTTTTACAAACTGGAATTGGTAGATATTGATATGTTTAGCTGTAAATATTCTTAGCTCTTGATAGTTCCTGACGTTGGACGCCATTTTCTTTATATATTAATCAAGGTGGATTTTGTGAACTAGTGAAATCTGTTATTTTCAAAACTTAGCTGAAGTTTTACTAACTGCAATACGTCGACATGATATATTTAGCTGGGTTATCCATTCAATTGTACTGAAAATATTCTTAGTTCTTGATAGTACCTTACGATGGACACCATTTTCTTTATATTTTAATCAGGGAGACCCTTGGTGACTAGTCAATTTGCTATTTTCTGATGAGTCATCTTCAATAATGTTTGTATATGTAAAATTAAATTATTTCCATGTGAAAACATGCCAATACTTTTAAATCTTCTTATCATTTAAATTGTTTTATTATTTCCATTTTACTTACCTATTTTTATATTAAATTTATTGTTGATGCCGTGTTTGGTAATTAAGGAAAATTATGTGTTCCGATGATAACTTCCCCATTTCAGTTTTTTTTTCGCTTTTTCTAATTTTTTTTTGATTTTTTTAAATATTTTTTTTGCGTTTGTCTCAACTACTAATGCTGCCAGGGAAGCAAAATATTGTGTTGTTGCAGATGATGATAAGGTTGATGCTGATGCGGTTGTTGTTGTTGTTGTGGCGGCGGCTGCTGATGATGATGTTGTTGTTGTTGGAGAAGGCGGGGTTGTGGTGGTGGTGGTTGTTGGGAAGGATTGGTGGTGTTGGTTGAGGAGGATAAAGAGGAGGAATCGATTTGCAAAACATAGAATTGCATAAATAATTTGGTGAAGGTTTGTAGATTTAAAGACGATTGAAAACAATTTAACATTTGAAGGAACTCCGATTGTTAATAGGGTCGACTGGCATCTTTGGGCCGTTTCAATTGTACCTTCAGTCTTTTCATGCCAATCTGAAAGCCATTCATGGCCTGAATGGCAGCTTGAGCGCTAGCAGGATTATCAAAGGAAACAAAGCCTAAACGAAAAAAATCAAAAGTTATTTTATGATCTGCTGCAGGGAAGTGACCGGTCGGAGTGTGAGAACTTACCAAAACATTTGCTTTGATTTGTAGCACGATCTATAAACACCTTCGAACTGATCACATTGCCGAACGGCAGGAACATTTGCATTAGCTCGGCATCGCCAAATTCTTGCGGCAAATGATAGATAAACAGATTGCATCCTTCGGGTCCAGAAATCGAGCAGCCTGGGAACATCAGAAAATCTTTTTAGGGCCACATGGACAAAAAAAGAAAGAAAAGAAGAAAAAAGAAAAGAAAAAAACACAATTCGTTTTTCATATAATCGAATAATGAGCAAACTTAAAATTATGATTATGAGCGTTGTTCGAAATTTCTGTTCGATATTGGTTCGATATTCGAAGAGTGGGTGGGGGGAGATTCACGAGAAAGAAAACAGTTTGCCGAGCAAGAGAGGGTAAGAAGGGGTAAGAGTTAAAGAACTGATAAAAGAAAACTAAGAAAATAGAAATTTAAGAAAAACGGAAAATTTGTAAATTTTGCTCTTAAGAAAAACGTTGTTTTTGTGTTCTACACAAACTACAATTAATTGGAGAACCAAAAAAAAAATACAAACATGCACAATGCTGAGAGAAAAAAGAAGAAGAAAAAACAAATACCTTTCTAACATAAATAGCAGTTAAAATAATATTTTAAATTTATACACATTTGCCATTTGAAAAAAAGGCCAGCCATCCATCCATGAAAGTTTTATAACTATTTTTACACTTAAACAAAACACACGCACACTCACAAATGCATACTTACATGCAGGAAACAGAGAAAAAAAGAATCGACATAAATTGTAGCATACATTTGGGCCACAGGGCTAAATGCCATATAATACTTAACCGTTCGCTGTATAACAGTTATGGCAGTGCATTTCCCATTATTGACGTTTAATACAGCCCAGCCAGCATGGCACGTTAACAAATGACAGAAAAACGCCAATATTTGCAATTTAACAACAAATAGGGGAAAGTTTTTTTTTGTTCGTTTCATTCTATAAACATATTTGTTAATAGCATTTGGTAATTTCGATATTTGTGTGAGTTGAATGTGTATGTTATGGGAGCCCATAAAAAATTCACGCAGCATTAAGCATCCAGAACGCTCAGAAAAAAAAACTCACATAAAAAGCAAATAGGATAATTTATTTTTCTTTTTGTTATAATACATTTAATTGATACATTAATAATAATACATTATTGTGAAATGCATGTATACAAATAATACTAAATAAATAGTAATATTTTTTTTTGCTCATATACCAAAGTATTATTTATAGGGGAGTCGTATTTTTTTTTAACGTCATCTGCAGGAAATTGAAAAATGCTCTTAATGCTGGGCTTGTTGTCGTCTGCTTTAAATTAGCTATGTATGTATTTATTAGCGGTTTCATATTTATATGGCATTTTTTATGCACCAGCCATGCCAGCTTGTATATTTATATATGTTTCAATATATATATATTTGTTTATTTTTTATTTTTATGGAATTAAGAAAAAGGTTCGGAATTTTTGATGTTAATAAACTGATTTTTCCTTAACAGAAAATTTAATATCACTTTTAATGTGACTTCTTACAAAAGAAATCTAAAGAATTTTTTGTGAGCACAAACATATCATTAAAACGTATTTCTTGGAATGACCTTTCAGAGTATATGACTGAATCTTTAATATTGCAATTTATGCCTCTCAATTGAAATTGATACTGCCCTAATGACACTCACAGAACACTGTGGTAAATTTGAAAACGAAACGAATTTTTTTTTTAAAAATAAATCATAAAAAGTTGTGATTGAAAAAAAAAACAAAATAAGAACAACATCCTTTAAAAAAGTGGGCGTCTGTCGATTGGCATTTAGTAGGGAATTTTTAGAAATTTTTATTTTATTTTTCTAATATTCACAAAAACAATTTTAATCTTAAAACTGCTAGAATTGTAATGAATAAGATTTTATTCTTGTTGTGGTGGTAATTCCTAATAAATAAATAAATTAATATATATTTATTTTTGTTGTTCATTGAGACATAGTGATTCATAAAATAAAAATTTGTATTTTGTTTTTAGTTAATTACAATGTGTCTGGGACCTAAATTTTTTTGATGCATATTTTTTTTGATGCAAAAATTGTATTTGCATAATTTTTTTTTGTAATTCTCATCGGAGATATGTATGTGTAATATTTGTACAGCCATTTTGGAAATATCACACCGCTTTTATGCTCAACTAAAGTTAATTATAATGTCAACAAATAGTGCAATTTTCACTTGCACCTAGAAACAGTGGTTTAGGAACAGCCTGCCAAAAATTGTAAAAAATAGATTTTTTTTCGAAAAAAATCTTTTCGTTACTGATACGAAAAAAATCATAAGAACTAGAAAAATAGGAGAAAATTATTTCGTTCTATTTTTTCATAGCTAACATTCTAAGGCAGAAAATGATGTCAGCATGTAAAAGATCTATTAAAAACTCTTTGCAGGCGCAAAAGATTATTTTATACAAATTATGATTTTTTATATTTATATAGCGCGAAACCCGGCTTAACAAATTATACAGCATTATATTTTGATAATAGCATTTTAAAGAAACAAAAAACAAGGTCTAAGGCGAAGAAAATTTATGGATAAATGTGGAAGTTATGACCCTTATTGTAGAAGCAAGGAAATGCCAACAAATTATGTGTCATTTTTACCAAGTTTTTGCTTTATTAATTTTCTGTTTTTCTTAGTTACGATTAATTTTTATAATTGGGGGATTTCTGTTGTTATTTATTTTGGTTTAAGACCAAAGGTTGTGCTGAAGTCTTTAGCAGAACCCAAAATTAGCAAAAAGGCAAAGTGAGACCTTTATTGTTGCAGCTAAAAGTTGACTGCGCAGTTTCGATGGGAGCTACCCCATCTCGTCAGAATGTATGTCTTTGACTTAAATCAGGGTTCATATTAGTACCAGCGGTCACATACGACAAATGAGAAGCGCTGATAAACAAAATATTCCACCGAACTAAGTCGACACACTAAAAATCTCACTTTGCCAATTCAATGTTATGCATGTGCTCGCATCGCTCGCAACAATGCAAAGGTTGTTGTTGTACGGTATGTCCCGTCTTCACTGTACCTCGTGTGTATTGTTGTTGTTTGTATGTATTGTTGGTCTGTTATGTTGTATGTGTTGTCATTTATTTTGGTTTAAGACCAAAGGTTGTGCTGAAGTCTTCAGCAGAATCCAAAATTAGCAAAAAGTCAAAGTGAGACCTTTATTATTTGATTTCTATTTTTAAAGGGACAAAATTAGAAAACACATTTTTATTAAATTCCCATAATAAAAGTACAAATATTAAGGAAACGCAGCACAAATTATTTTTTTTTCAATTCCTAGAAGTTTTTGTAAAGAGGGATCCTTAATAGACAAGGACAATATCAAACTCCCATCTCTGGTCGGACTGTAATCAACTGTCGATTCCAATTGAAATCCTAAACAGAAACAAGCCATCAAGTGGAATACGCTAGCTAGCCGCCGACGTGGAAGACCAGCCCACATATGGATATGTCAACTGGAAACTGAACTAGCACGTTCATATCTACGGTGGAATTAAATTAAACATATTTCGATAGACCGCATGTATTGGACTAATCTTGTTTCGGTCTTATGCTCCATGTAGGAGAAAACGAAATTTAAATTTTACTAAAATAAATTAATACATACAAAATTTTTAAAGTCGTTTTCGAGTCTAGAACACAAAAATATATCAGAAAAAGGTATACAGCTCCTCGGCAAATTTTTTAAAATTTAAAATTATTAATACGGGAAATTGGTGGAAATTGCTATAAATGTACCTATCCTGAGATTGGTCGATAAGGATATATCATAAGACTGGTCCCAAAATGTGAATAAATTAACAAGTCACTTATCATTTCTTATGTATTGTTAAATAAAAGTTTCGTATATTTTTACAAACATATGTTCGCATATTAATGAAAATATATACGTACTTGGTTGGTTAATATTTTCAAATAGCTAAGATAGCTAGTGTCAGTTTTATGACTACCTCGCCGCATTTAAAAACAAACCCTTCTGTTAAATAATTGTACATTAGATTTTTTCCAACAATTGTGTTAATTTGTTGTACTTACTTTTCTAAATAACTATTATGCGACTGAACCGACATCGGAAATTTCTTTTGAGGTCCAAGTCATGTCCTTTTAGGCCGGGTTAAGACTGATGGTCTAGAGCAGACAGCGCACATGTCCAAGTATACCACACCTCCAATGACAAACCAATGTAAAAGGGACCTTTCGCTTTCATATATTTGGGTTAGAACTAGTACTGGTTCCTACCCACCAAGGATTAGTTGTACGACTAGTCCTGGTATAAATATTTTCCCTTAGGGTATTAGTTAAGACTTTTTGAATGAAACTGAATAGCGACCTATAAGTCTTAAAGGCATGTTGAGTAGATCGTTTTTGTAGAATATAATTATAGCCCAC